>JARFOD010012568.1:0-11327 GCA_031763545.1 Mopalia muscosa
GCCCCTACCTGCGAACGCCCATGAATCCAACACAACATGTAGCTATATGGACTGCCTGTGCCAAGTATTTCAACTTTGATGAGAATATGACAAGTAGTTTTAAACTTGAGCACTTAAGAAATCAAATGTAAACTAATTAATGCACCAAGTGGTGCCACCTGTAGCGTGTCCCAAATCAACCTCAATCATATGCAACATCTTGCCACATGGAATATTTTGTTTAGAATAAAAGAGGGTAGGTACATGTTTTTAAATTAAAAACCAGAGATTATAAAGTGGAGGGACCAATATAAAAAGGGTCTTCACATCTTAGTGTGCTAGTGCAAAAAGTTGTTAGAATAGATCCCCGTCATATAAGTGACATAGGCATCAATCAACCCATATATAATGTTTAACACCAGCTGTAAACCAATCGGGATCAAGTACAAAGTAGAAAGTTTTATTTTCCAGCATGTCAGTTTGTCTTCTGTCCTTAAATGTCACCACTAAAGTTTATAAACAGTATTAAACACCAAATCCACTGTTACAATATACCTCTCTACAAATAGCACAAATATAAATATGACCATTTCTCAGCTGTGTTGTATTCAGGATATAACAAACTGGATTTTAGAATTTCAACAAGGGTGAAAACATTTTTATTAAAAATGGAAAGCTACTAGTTATCCGACTTTAATATTTGAAGTATGTTACCTGTGCTTCCAGAGTTTTCATGACAACTGTTGCTTCTCTTCTAGTTGAAACTCTCTTCTTGTTTTTTTCAAGACAAACTGGGTGAGGTTCTGTTCGATCAGCTTCCTTCATGGACACACTCTCCACGCGAAGGTGCTGTTCAGCTTGAACTACTGATGTCTGAGTGCTAGACTGGACAATGATAGGTGCAGGAGTTGTCATCTTCCCAAATGATGCAGCCTGTAAAATAAGTTTTTACTGATAGTCAATGGATATAAACAGTGTATAGTATCAAGGGCTTAGCCAGAAATCAAACATATGGTGTCCAAAATGATCATTATGCTTCAGATTTGAAGTAACTTGGTGTCCATTTTTAGTGTTTCCCTGTCACCAGCATGTCAAAGTAGGCAACTATTCATCTAGACCAAAGGACATGTGAACTGTGGACACTCCTCGGTCTAAACCCTTGTATAGTATACTTACAGATTATTATCGTTTAATGACACACTGAAGGCTATTCACTCATGTGACAGCGATGGACTGTAAAGAGCCACACTAAGGCAACTATCAATAAATGTTTTATAGCTTGAATGATTAGGACCTTCTTTATGATCCGTCAACCAAATACATTGCACTAGGTAAATTTGCTGAAGGGTAAAATCTTGTACACCCTGTGAGATTTCTCATGTCACAAGAATTCACAAGAATCTTGACAGGTAATAAACTTGTTAGGGATGTTTTATCAGTGCGTATGGAACTTCTTGTAATGATGGTCTTGCAAGCTCATATGCCTCTTCGCCTGTGGCAAAGGCCAAAAGATCTTGCAGGACGATAAAAAAAATCTGCATACACAGAGAAAAACAAAAACTTCAATTACTAGATGCCCTGTGAGGGAGCAGGTGGGCCATGGCCCTGTAGAATACTCCCTCGGCTTCCTCGGTCAATCGCAAGAGGCGAGAAAAGAGGTTGCTTTCCGTTGCCCTGGTGTTCCCAGAGCTAAGGTTATAAACAGGAAGCAGATTTGTTTGTGATGTTCTTTATTTGTGTCCGTCGTCATATAAGTGAAATACCCTTGAGTACGGCTTTAAACACCAATTAAACAAACAAACAATCAATTACTAGATTTGCCTTCGAGAGGACAAGAAAGGATCTGAACTGCACCTATAAAAATTTTAGAACTAGTCATTTTAGCGCTTACCACCATTTTAATCACTCCAAAGTCCAAAAGTCCAGTTGGCCCGGTTAAAAAATCTTCCCCGTCCTTTAGAGGTTCAGCTGAAATGACAACAAGTGTTATTTTCATTGACAAGCTTGTTTTTAATAGGGTATAAAAGTTTATTAATTATTATTATTAATATATCTGCACATGCATTTTTTTTACTTATTAAATGGGGATGTTTAAGGAGTCTATACAAAGAAAACTCAAGGACTCAAGAGTTATCTCCAAGATTGGCTGTGGATTATTCTAGTGAATTCACGCATAAAATCTGCTAACTTAGATTCTTATAAAATTTCACATGGTTTTTCTTTCATGACCAAAAACTTTGAGATGAAAACCAAATTTTGTGTCATTAACAAGCCTCCATCTAAGGCAGAAAAGCATCGTGGTTAAAGAAAATAATCTGTCATGGAACTTAAATCTGTCCTGTTTCTTAAGGTATTGATGGACCCCTTGGGATCAAAATTGACAAAATTTTGTATCCCTTAAATTTAAAATCAAACATTCAAATTTAATGAGTCATTTTTTTTCTTTAGTTCCAAAGCTCTTCCCCTAAATAAACTAATTCATGTAGTGTATTATTAAAATATAGTGCCAAAAAATTGCTGTATTTTTTTTTTTAATATTGGATCTTTGTTTATTTGGATAGTAGTAATACAGAGTATCCAAAAATATATACATTTGCACATATACATTTCAGCTCGTTGCATTATAAAGAGAACAATGTGGGTATCAAAAGGCTATCTCACCTATTTGGCCTATGGGCATCGTGTTTGAGGAGAAGCAATATTGTCTTTACTAAGCCCTGGAGGAATCTTAACTTACCAACATTATGAAATCACTTTACATCTTGGTTTCACTTATGTCAATTATTGTTAGAATACACTGCCGTGTCAGTGCCGTCATATAAGTGAAATACCCTTATGCAAGCAGTAAAGTAAGCTTACCAATCAATAACTTACGGTAGTTTTTTAAATATACACTGTACAAAAAATAAGTTCAGGTGTTAATATTTTGTATAACTGGCACCTGTTACGGCAAAGACTGTAGCAGCTTTGACAGTTCTCTTACAGGTGTCTCTCAGGTACCTGGCCCTCTCATCCACCAGTTTGAGACGACGGAAACAAGATTTACAACATGATGCTTGGCTGACAATAAGACCAATGTAATTCTTCACCCAGTCCGTTAGTTGTTTCTCCAGACCCTCACTTCCAAGTTTTTGAAAAGACCTTGTTTTCTCTTCTCTTGTTGCACCACAAATTAAACATCTTAAAGTAAAGTCTGCTCGAACAAAAGTTGTTTTTTCTCTGTCAGTGGCCATGTTAAAAACAGCTCATAGTTGTTTAGGTCAGTCTGGGATTAAGGGATTACCAGCCTATAAATGGTAGATAAATATATGTATCTCTTATAGCCTATGATACCAGAAGTCGATTAACTTAAATTAATTTTTACAGATTAGATCCAGGTATCGCCAATGCAGTTTTTTGCTTTATTGACAGTCAAGATAGGCCAATACATTGTAGGCCTATTCAAAATATATCAATAGTACCGGTACGGTAAATATGTCATTACCAAAACGTAAGAGATCACATTCACTGCAGCTAAAATGATATATCAAATTATCCCAGCTTTCGTTAATGTTGTATTTGGGAAAGGTCGAGATTAAATCAAGATTAGTAACATCTGTATTAGATTCAGTGGCCGTCGATGTCAGATGTGCTATTCGAGGGAATACGCTGTCGTTGACAACGAAACTGATCTGACCTCGTCATGGAAGTTTGTACTTTGCACTGCCGAAAAAATAATCAGGATTTACATTTACTTAAAACAATTACATGTGTAAATGTCAAACACAGTTTACGTCATTGTACAATAATTTAAGTTAAGTTTGAAGTTAAGTTAAAAGTTAACCGAATTTCGGTGTCAAAACAAGCTCGCCCCTACAACACGTTCAACGGGAACTACAAATTTCGTAACTATGTTAGTGAAAAATTGCGCGGACACGGACTTTTACGTTGCTTTCAACTGTAATAAATACGGCTAAGTGTGTTCAATTATAAGAAACAGTTATGTGTTAATTAATAGATATCATGCATTAAAGAATTTCCCGCCAAGAGTTGTGACATGATAGCTGTATGGGGTTTATTCAATGACTTTTCCCCTGAACACATATGTCATCAAGCTTCTGACCAATCGAATGCATTAGATTTTTCACCATTTAAAATAGAATTTTATTGCTAAATTAAATATTAAAAAAACCAACATTTCATTTCATGGAAACGTGTTTTTAAGACATGTTTCATCAGATGAAAATTAGTTTTTATTAATGTTTGTGGACATTTAAGTGAAATGGACGTTATAAATAAAATGTAACAGTTTATATGTTTTGATTTTTAAACTTTTTTTGATAAAATTGAGAAATACACTAGGTGTGCCACAAATACAGCACCATACAATAAAATGCTGTAGTCTCCTCGAATGCGACAATGTTTTATTTGTTTGTTTGATGTTTAACGTTGTATTCAAGAGTATTTCACTTATATGACGACGGATTGTCCACTGCACACAGCCTTATTACAGTGGAAAACCTCATATAAACCACCCCCAGGATTGCCAGAGCCACAACATGTGACTCGATATGGTGAACGGTAAATCAAAGCAGGTTCAGTTATGGGAAGCGCACTCGCTAAAACTAAGCTACAGCCGTGGGAACAAATGAGAACAACATCTTACTAATAATTTTCTGGGCATTTTTCCACTTTAATACAAGTTGTATTTTATGGCATATCAACCAGCCTTATACTTCGTCCAACCACAACTGACGGTGCCAGCAGCTACAATCTGAAAAATATTTAGCGCATACAACACATCTTTGTTTGTTTGACTGGGGTTAAACATCATACTCAATGGTATTTCACTGATGACGACGTGCCAGCCCAATGGGTGAAAGGAACCAGTTGAAACTTGAAACCACCCTCAACACCACTGGCAACAAACAAAGACAAGACAGGACAAACAAAGGACAATAACAGGATGCAATAGACACCACAAACAGATTAGCTTGCTGTTCGCCTTTATCTCTGGGAGCACCAGGGCAACATGAAGCTCTCTCCAAACACTTGCCATACAACATATAAGATACTGGTACATGTACCTAGGATCTGCTGTTGTATGGTTGTAAATATAGTTAACAAAACTCTTGAGGTTCTAAATAATTTATTCATCTTCAAAAACAAACAATTGTGTTAGGGCATCAAAAACCATAGACTATAGGCTATTAACAAAGTATGATTTAAATAATGAATAAACCATCACGAGTCGACATTCTATGAAGGACTAGGATTACATAAGGTTCAAAATGTTACAAGCCCTAATAAAACTGAAAAGGCAAGGCTTCACAGTTTAAGTAGAATACACTAGTTTCCAAGTGTAACTGGAAATATGTACGACAATATACCATCTTCAACAGAGAATTGACAAATGTTAAGATCAGTAAAGAAGTCAGTTGGTCAATGAAAACAGGTGCTATATTTACAGCTATTTACACAAAGCATCTACTAAAAAAAATAGCACAAAATGTACATTTCATCAAATGTGTTATCGATAACTAAGTTTGAAAATGCTTGGTTAAATAGTTGAGAGGCACTCACAAAGAATAGAACACATTGATTGTGATGAGCTTTTCACAATGGGTTATGTGTGATCGAGTATTGTATTATACAGCAATAGTCTTTTGAGGAGGTTTACATATGGAGTGGTGGTGTAACTTTAAAGTTTATACAAGAGCGCTTGCCCAGGGATGTACAAATTGACCAGGGGGCAACAATGTCAGGTTTCACTTGCTTTAAATGACCAGTGTTTTTTTTTAACATAGGTAGGCCTACTATATTGTTTTAACATGACTGGGTAAGTGGATTTTGACTTTAGAAAGTTAAGTTACATCACTGCCAATTTTTTTACCCCCAGCCCCAGGATCCAGGCCACCCAGTGATCTAGGACTGATTGCGATCTGCATAAATCATTTTAGACCAAATTAAGTTACATAACAATCATCAAAGTGACAGACAATAAATCTAAACTGAGTACAGACAGTTACATGTACACAAGTCCTATAGATCTCAGACGACATATTTCAATGCGGTGTTGGAAAATAGCTGGAAAAAGGTCTATATAACCCAATAGCGGACCTAAATTCTGATTTTGCAGTTCACCATGTGACAACTTTAAACCAGATGTATTCACCTAGTATTACATATAAACATACTATACATGTATATATACAGCATTAGTTTTCTTCTCCTCACTACTGATTTTCAAATTCCCCAGTTCTCCAGTATGGTGACTTCTGCAAATCAGATGTAGGTCTATATAATGGTGGAGGCAAACAAATCTTTCTTTCTTCTTTTATTAAAAATATATTTATGCCAGAAGCAGGCTTTCAGATTTACTCAAGCAAAAACCAATTGTGAGTTATATTTAAGATATTAAAAATGCAAACTTAGCATCCCTGTGCCTGTGCTTTATGTAGAGAGAAAATCAATATCTTCACTGCTGTAGATCAGTTGGTAGAGTGTTGGGTCTGTTACCACGCGTTTTAATCCCACTGGAGGCAAACAGATTTTTCTCTTTTCATTTATTCAAAATATATATTTATGCTAACCAGACACGTTAAGTCCGAATTCAAATCCCTTTGGAGAGGCAGACAGGTTTTCTTTCTCTACAATAAAACATTATTAATGTTCAGATTCAGGAAAACTATTTAGCATTAAAATCAAACCAGGAGTCGTGCAAGGCTGATAGCATCGGAACAGGGGAAGAAGCCTCCATTCCAACTTGATTTCAGCAATTTCTACTTACATTTTGAATATGTAAGTATTGTATTGGTTCCATAGTCAACAGAATGGAGAACAAGCGAATTTGAATATCACTAACAGAAGTAGTTCATCAAAACAACTTAGTCAATGAGTGGTTACACTAAAAGCTTTTTACGATACAGCTATTGAACTGTTTCAAAAGTTATCTCGAAAAATATTGCCTCCACATACATAGCAGAATATTTCAAGAATTTTTCACTAAAACATATTTTATAATTCCAGAGAAATATCCATTTGAATGATTTCACATAGCCAATCAGGCTACAAATTATCCTTGCACAGTTGCAAGCAAACCTGGATTGCAACTCTTTGTTGAGAGACTGAAATTATGTATAACAGAAACAATATCAGTAAAATATTGATCTTTGTGCATGGGAATATATTGAAAAATTTAAGTGTCAAATAGCTAAACATTGAATTTTGTCAAAGTTTCCTCATATCCACTACAAAATGATTTGTGCATGATAGCATCTTTTATTGTGAATAAAACAAGGCCACAATGACAGGGTTTCTTATGTTCGACCAAGAGATGTGCTCCACGTACTTCTCTGTGGGAGAATATCCGGTTACATATAGGACAGTTGTGACGTTTAGCCAAGTTATGGGTTCTCATATGAGATCTAAGGTTAAGTCTGGACTTAAAAGTTTTCCCACATGTGTTGCACAAATGACTTCTCTGATCCAAGTGAGAGTTCATATGATAGTCTCGCTTAGACCTCACTAGGAAACCCTTTCGACAAATATTACAGTTATAAACCTTACCACCTTCTTCATGCACTGCTTGCCTGTGCTTTTTCAACCCGTATTTACTGGGGAAACCACGGCCACAAGTTTCACAAATGAACCGCTGTCTTTTTTCTGGACCAGCATGTACAATCATGTGTTTTTCCAAATGCTTCTTTTCAATAAATTTGGAATCACACTTCTCACAGGCGAAAGGGCGTTCTGCCAGATGAACTCGAAGATGTAATCGGGCTAATCTAAAGGTACTCAGAAGGAGGGAACACAAGGTACATTTGAATTTTTTGGTTATGTTGTGCCTTTCTCTATGTTTTTCATAGATGTTTTTCTGTTTGAATTCCTGGCCGCAGCACTCACACTGGTACTCCAGGGTTGGTGCTGGTAAATCCGGTATAGGTTCCTCTACAGCTGTGGTAATGGGCTCAATGTACTGGTCGTGAGTTTCCTCCCAGTGGTACTTCAGCTCTCCAGATGATCCAAAATCCACTCTACAGAGAGCACAGCGTTTCACAACTGGCGCATTTTTTTCATCAACTTTTTTGCAAAAGGGCTTTTTATGGGTGATTGACATCTTCCTACGAACATAACCCTCCCAACAACTGTGTTTTAGGAGAGATAACTGTGTGCTGAACTCTTTGGAACATTTTGAACAGCGATAAAAATTACACACAAAGTGTTTCTTCATGTGCACCCTCATTTTTCTCTTGGTAGTAAGACGTTTATTACAATAAACACAGATCATGGGCTTTGTAAGTCCATGTTCATAGAGAAGATGTCTCCTTACACTAACCTGACAACTGAACACGGCCGCGCACATCTTACATTTGTACTTGTGATTATGGAGTTCCATGTGGTCTTGGGCAGTATCAATACATATGGAACTATGGTTCTCATCCCAGTGCTCCTTCAAGGAAGATGTTGAGTCAAATGCTGTATTACATAAACAGCACAATGGAATCATATTACCAAAACCTATTAATGAAGCATATGTATCAGGAGAGATGGCCTCTGAAGTGTCCTGGTTAACAGCGTTATCCTCAGCCAAGTCCGTGGAGGGCACTCCTTCGCTGGTAGACGGGGTGGAAGCTGTCTCTGTAGGGTTATCAAGCATTTTGCCATGGACATCGTTCCAGTGATCTATGACCTTAGCTGTACAAGGATATATCTCTTTACACATCGGACAAGGAAATACCCTTCCGTCTTCCAGTTCTGGATCTATGTTCTCTTCTTTCACTGTTTCAAATTTATCACCAAGTTGAATCCTTTCCTGCGCATGTGCTAGCCAACATGGATGTCTTTCTAGTTGAGTACGAACATTAAACTCCGCCGAGCATTCTGAACAATGCAATGTATTAACAGGAAAATGGGTAGCTAGATGGACTTTGACTTGGCGCTTGAACTCAAATTGTTTCTCACAAATAGAGCATGAGAAGAGTTTCTCAATTGAATGCGCTGTTTTGAGATGATCCATAAAGTCTGTGTCATTGTCTAGAATGAGATCACAGTGAGAACATTTGAAAATATCCAGCACAGCCTGACTATCACAGTTCTCCATTACCAGGTCCTTCACTAATTCACTATGCTTTTCTTCCCAATGGTTACTCAGACACATTGAATTGAAGAAGGCAGTTTTACAGACAGAGCACAAAAAATATCGCATCTTTTTAGCTGCTCTTATCAGTTCCACTTTGTTTACATTGATTGACGGTTTTCTCTTCTTTGTTGGGTTTTCTACATCATATGTGTGGTCTGCGTGTTTGGATTTTCTTGCCTTCTTTCGATTTCTGGAATCTTGACCAAGCTCACATTCATCAGTTTCCACTTCAGGAGAAGCGAAACCCACAGGTTTAAAAGGGTTTGAACTAAGACTGCTGTTTAGAATTGAAATCATATTCTTAACATTGTCATTATCATAAACAGGATCTTTTTCAACAGATGTTATAGGGCTTACCTTTAGCACTTCTATTTTTTTACCCAAGAACGAAACCACTACTGCACCTTTTGTGGAGGTGATTAGGTCATTGAGAACTATATTTTTACTGGATTTCTTCGCTAAGTTCACTTCAGCTTCTACACAGTCTTGTTTGCTTTTAGGTTCTTTATTGAGAGAAACATTTTCAAGAGAGCTCCCTATGGTCTTAGCATGCATATTTGAAACAGGATTTAACTTTTCTGGACAAATTTCAGTGGGTATGACTTGCTTTTGTGGATTATTGTTTTTATTCATTGCTGGAGTCACCAGGATTTTTCTTAGATAAGGCGTAGCTTCAACAGCCGGTTGCTTGGTATTACCCTTTTCTAAGATAGTTGGTGTTTGTTGAACAGATTCTGTCATGACATCGTCAAATTCTATTTGTCTCTGTTTAAGTGACGAATTGGTACCTTTGTGGTTTTCTGGCATCACAGGTGTTATTAAACGAACGGGACTTGACTTGGTCAATGCAGAACTTCGTGCATAAATTGGGAAAGGATTTGTTGTGCCCATTACAGAATTTTGACCTTCAAATTTACCTGGGGTCACAACATTTGTAGCACTTATTAAACTGGTTGCATTTGTCAAACCTATTGCATCAACTTTTCTTTGGCTTGTTTCAACATTTGTCAAACTTTTTTCATTCACCTTTTTGGGACTGGTCACCATATTGGTAGAACTTGTTGCATCAACATACCTTGGACTGGCCACAGGATTAGTGGAACTTAATGCATCGACATTCCTTGGACTGGTCACAGTATTAGTAGAACTTGTTGCACCAAACTTCGTTGGGCTGGTTAGCGTATTAGTGGAACTTGTTGCATCAACAGTTGTTGGACTGGTCACAGTATTAGTGAAACTCGTTGCACCAACCTTCTTTGGACTGGTCAGAGTATTAGTGGAACTTGTTGCACCTACATTTCTTGAACAGGTCACAGTATTAGTTGAACTTGTTGCACCAAACTTCCTTGGACTGGAAGCAGCAGATGTAGCAGTTGAAACAAGCTTGCCTGAGGATGGCATAGGCAATGTGGAACGTATATCAAGCTTCACTGGGAAGGCTGCGCCAGACTTAGAACTGGAAGTAACGAGTAAAACTGGGAGAGATCTTGGTGGTGTTTTATTAACAGCAGTAGCAGGACTTGATATAGCCAATGAGGAACATCCTGGACTGAGTTGACCTGCGCTGGACTGGACTAACGGAGACTGTTGAATCTTAGCTGAAGGCTGAATGACTGTATTGGTCTTGACTGGACTAGATGCAGCTGAAGTGGAACGTCTTGTGACTGGTTTCTCAAAGTTAGGAATAAAAACAGCATCTTCGTCCTGATCTGATGGGTTTTTAGACGGTTTTTTCACTGATGATTGCTTTAACACACCACCAACAGACTTCTTATGGTACACATCTTTGGTTGTATTAGATTTTTCTTCAACAGCTTTATTCAAAGAAACCTGTTAGATAAAAATAAATGAAAGATAGATATTCAAACAGAGTTGTGAAAAAGTACAGCAGAGTATAAGCTAAGCTTACATACAATTACCTCTTCAGATATACTTTAATAATAAATCTCAATAATATATACACAAAGAAAAAAATTAAGCACCCCCTGGAAATTCTACATGAACAAACAAAAGCATTGGTTTTGTGAGGTTACTGGCACACTGATATCTCAGCAACGATTGTAATCAGTTTGGGCAACATTCTCACAATAAGTGAACACCACAAGCCTCATTGGAATTTATGATTTAATCAGGATATATCGTCACATTTGCACATGAAACAATGTGGTTTTTAAGTATGGAACTTGAGAATTCATCTGGCTTTATAACGCGTACATGTTTATGTAAA
>JARFOD010012590.1:0-11325 GCA_031763545.1 Mopalia muscosa
GCCCCCCCCCCCCCCCCCCCCCCTCTCTTGAATATGCGGTTAGTGTGTTCGGTGCATTTCATTTATTTAGCAATTAAATAAAGCCACAGTTCGGTGAAAAACTAAAAGAATTTAAATAACTCATTATTTCCAAACTACACGGATAGCTTATCTTATACACCATTGCGGAGGGATCAGCAGTCCAGTTTAAAATCCCTAAAAACCAGTTAGATAAAAAGAAGTGGAAGACGGTACTTGTGTTCTTAAGCGATATATATGTAAAGCTTTCTGAAAGAAAACACTGTCTTACTTTCTACTAAACATCACTGTGAGTCTGTCTTACAAACAAAATGTTTCAAGATTGCATCACATTTTAAAGATTACGGGCTGAACCAGAAAGATGTCAAGAAGCAAAAACATTTTTCTTTTTTATAAAATTAAAGGCGTTTTGGATTTCTGAACTATTCAGTCTTCTAACATATTTAGCAGAGCTATTTTCTAGTCATTGTCAGTGGTTATTGATTTGCTTTAACAACTCGGCAAGACTTCTCCGATGTCCTCATTAATTGTAACATCAATAAGGACAACAGATGATGAGTCGATACAGATGTCACTTTTGTCTGCGAAAAGGAACAAAAAATCTTATAATCTTTTGGGTCAAAGTGGGTTCAGTTACCTCCACAGTCAAAGACATTGTCAAATATTGCAATAAATTTCACTAGGACAGGGTATCGAGACCTGGAAAGAAACTTTATGTTAAAATTGTTCGATACAACGATACATTTGCTACACACCATACAAGATTTCTTACAAAATTATGATTCACCACAAGTATGTTTTGGCAGACGAGTCATCCTAGACCAAAAAAATAGCAATTTTTCATATTTAACTCTAAAAAATTACATGACAATGATGATGTCTCTTTGACGACTGCCACAGTGATAAGGACTTTAAGTGTAAAAGACAAATCATCCGACAGTGTTGTTAAGGCTCCAGAGTGTCTGGGGTAAATTCGTCAAGCGTCACTCCGTCTGTCCCCGACCTAATGCCGTTACTCTGCGTCCAATTCAAGGCTCACTGCTATCACGGAATTCGCTGTCTGTCTGAGGACGGCGCTGGATGATGTCCATCTCAATCGGTTTTTCAACAGACATTACATGTTTGTAATCTCCGCGTTCATAATGTTCAGTATTAACAGCAACATACGACGAGGTCAGTCAACAGTTGGCAATTAGATGACAGATTCATCCGTATCAGCTGTTAGTGTTCATGTTAAGATATTGTAATGAAAATGTCAGATATTTTTCCGATAATTGCTAATTCCTTAAAGCAATTTTTGACTGACTTTAAATTTGGCAAAACTGATTTAATGTATTTAATGTACCATATTTTTCAGATTGAATGACATTAGAGGGTGCTTTACTGAGTTAAGTCACAAATATTTCACAAAATGTTTAAACATAAACCAAAAAATTACTCTCTTCTTTGGGTTGTATTTAGCAGTTACGAACTTACATAATATAAAAATTGTAGTAATTGTTTTCTTTAGTTAGTAGTATCATACAAAGATGTAACTTTTTTTAATATTTCGTGTTCATAAAAAATTGATAATCTATTTTTATGTTTTGGCAAAATTCGCAAATAATCAAGACAGTTTTAGAAAACAAAAGGAACTCAAATAATTTCTGTTCTGTCTCAACACTTCAATCATGTGCAGAAAGAACATCAGTTGTTGTGAATGGAAAGCAGCTGAGATGGACGATATCATTGTGCAATTCACAGACAATGGGAGATTGAATTACACACAATAGCAGTAAATCTCAACTGAGACGGCTCAGGCAATTACGGTTTTAGCCAAATTAGCGCCTTACGTTAAAATTAAATTAAAACATTAGGGACTTCCATGAGGAATAGAGATTAATGAAATGAATAAAAGACAGAGTCACAACAAGATGCAATCTAGTTATATGTTATAATATTTAAATTTCCAAACTTGGTTTTTGGCAGATATAGAAGAAATCCCCAAAAAAGGATATTATTTTATGCAAATTTATTGGGTATTTAACAAAATAACAACCTAAAATTTTATACAAATTTAAAGCAGAACATTTAAAAAAAAAAATCAATATTATTGGTTATTTCTGGTTGAGGCCATTTCAGTGCAAGGTCGTAATTTATTAACAGATTACAAAGAAAAGAGAAAAAAACTTCGTAGCTCCAGTCACAGATTTGTTCAGCATCACGAGAACGGTAGAGTTTCTTTCTTTGGCAAAAAAAAAACCGACATTAGATCATCGATCACGCACGCCAATTGTACAACAGGTTCTCTTGCTTCTGGGAAAAAAAAAATTTGTGCCAGATCTGTGTTATCATCGTACAAGGACTTTCAGAGAAAATTGCTATGTTATAAAATCAACTTTTTCTTTATATAAAAAATTTTGAAGGCATAAAAGGTTTTGTTTAAATTAAACAATACTTATTTCTTATAAAGTATTGGGTAACAGGGCTAGATATTACAGATAGATATTAACATACTTTGGATGTCTTTAGTTCACCAAAAACTAGTCATTTTCTAATGGGGAAAAATGCAATATATATATATCTTGATCAATGCTTATCTTTCAGAAGATTTATGATTTATGTTTTGATTATATATGGTTATGAACGTCCTATCTAAAAAGAGTACATTCACATAATAAAAGTCTATCATTTTTAAAATTGAAACAGTCTATAAGAAAACTGTCTGGCTAGAAATTAAGTTTTTCATTATTTGTTATTTTATTTATAAATATATGAAATAAAAAGTGTTTTGAAATATAATTACTCTCTACAGGTACAGATGACTTGGTATTTTTAGAATCATTGGAGTTAATTTAAACAAGTTCAAGAGGCAACTTAGTTAACCTAAAGCTGAATAAACATGAAGCCAAATAACCCTGTGATAAATAAACAAACACACATAATAACATAGACCCTATTCATCATAGATAGACAGACCTATTAACATTGGACTTGACTAGAGTGTAACGTTTTCTGTAGGAACCATTCCCTTATAAAACTTCTACACACAAAAAAAGTGAAATGCATATCAATTTTTAAGAAGTAGTTTTTAACTTAAGAAAATTGGAAACTGTAAAATATTTAAATGTAAATGGCTTCTATTGAATTTAGTCACTTGATATTTTGGGTTTATTTTAACCCTGATATAATGACAAATAATAGCACTTGAGAATGAATTCCCTTAATTATCAATTTTTAATAGTTTAATTTTTATCATTTTATTTCCTCATTTCAAACAGAAAATTGATAGTTGGGCAAATGGCAAAATATCACTGGAGTATTACTAATTCCTGTATTTATACATTTTTCATAATTCAATTTTAATCATTTTATTTCCGCATTTCAGAAAACGGAATCAACAGTTTGGTCGCTTTATAACTGGGTGGACACCAACAAATGTTTGTTTGTTTGATTGGTGTTTAACGTCGTACTCAAGGGTATTTCACTTATATGACGCAAACACAAATACAGGACATCACAAACAAATCTGCTTCCCGTTACCCTTTAGCTCTGCGAACACCAGAAAGCAACCTATTTTCTCGCCTCTTACGATCGACCGAGGAAGCCGAGGGAGTATTCTGCAGAGCCATGGCCCACCCGCTCCCTCACGGGGCCACCAACAAATGTGATAATTTGAAATTCAGACCAAACCCTATAGTATGCTTATGGTCTCGAGAAACTCAATATCACACTCGATCGAGGCTGATTACATGTTTTTTTACAATCATAAATCAATGGAGAAAAGGTTTCATAACAAATGACCTTGACCTACATTTTATCACAACAACAAAAAACGTTGATCGATTTGCAGAGATAAGCATCAGGCAAATTAAAAGGACGATACATGTTCTTGGAAACACTGTCTTCATCAGACGTGACAAAGACCGAGTGTTCTGAATAGCCATCAGTTTTATGAAAAGGGCTCCGCATCCAGGCTTATTCAACGACCCATGTTCCACCAACATCCCATGAAAGGGCACATCTGGAACTCAATTCTAAATCTATATAGCATGCTTTTTGAACCAAAGAAATTTTGTAATGATGGGTTATTTATACCCAAACTTATATGTATATCTGAATTTACTCAATTGTGGAAGGCTAAAGTTAAAACAAATCTATTGTGGAATATAACATTTGAAAAAATAAATAGTTGACTGATCATAAGTTCACTTCCTAATACATCATGGTGTAGTGTATAATTAGAATGGTACCATTCAACCTAGCTCATGAGCACAAAACCATAAAATTCAATATAAACTGATAAACCATTAAGTGAATGGTTTGTTTGATTGGAATTTAACATTGACTATGGCCTGTCCATTTCTTTCTCAGTTGTATTTTTACTTAATAACGGAAAGTAGACAGAAAAACTTTTAAAACCCAGTAAATGTTTGAATCACATCAAGTGACTCTCTTATACCTAATGTCTGAGGCCTTCAGGGAGACTGGAACCTGTGAGAGAAACTTGAGCTTACTGACCCCTGGTTACTACAGAAACATGAGCTTACTGACCCCTAGTTACTACAGAAACATGAGCTTACTGACCCCTGGTTACTACAGAAACATGAGCTTACTGACCCCTGGTTACTACAGAAACATGAGCTTACTCACCCCTGGTTACTACAGAAACATGAGCTTACTGACCCCTGGTTACTATAAAAAGTGGAGCTTACTGACCCCTTGTTTGTTTGTTTGATTGGTGTTTAACGTTGTACTCAAGGGTATTTTGTTTATATGACATCGGATTGTCTACTTCACAGCCGTACATAGCCTTATTACGGTGGAAAACCAAGAGGAAACCATGTAAAAACACTCCCAGCGATTGCGAGAGCCACAGCATGGTTACTATAGAAACCTAAGATAACTGGCCTCTGGATACACTATAATCCAGAATGAATAGACTCCTGGATACACTAGAACTGTGTATACTGATGCTGGGATACACCACATGTAGAATCCTTGCTTTACTGACTCCTGAATGTATCAGACACCTGAATAGTCCGAACACAATAAACCAGACACATGTTATGGGCCCTTTAATCCATCAAAACACTGCTTTAGCCAAACACCAAAGAACATTACTGATCCTAAGACTGATCTATTTATTTATAAATATATTTGTCTTATAAAATGCATTCAGAAAGTCAAAACAGACATTTTTTTTTTCTGATCTGGTGATAGTGTTGAAATGTTCAAATTTTGTCCAAATTTGCGAAAAATAATTAAGAAAATCTGGTTTTATACCTTTAGGTACAACTGAATTTACGGCATGTTGTTGGCACACACACAAAAAAAGTTGTATATCAAGGAAGTTTCTAATTTTAACAAAGAGATTAATGACTAAAAAAAAATCAGCAGGATTGAACAGATAGACTGTGTTCTTGAACATATTACACAATAAAATGACTGGCTCTGTGTGAAAAATGACATTCCAACTCTCAGGGGAAAAAATATATAATCAAATATAATCACACCATTGATTAACATGGCCTTGAATGGAACATTGGCAAAAAAAAAGAAAACTGGGATAGAGTAGAACAGCAAGTAAGAATTTGTATGTGGTAAAATTCTATTTTTAATTTACAGTTTGAGCAACATGAATTACAAGGCAACTTTAAATAGGGGAAGTAAAGGTAAATAAAGAAAGAAGAGATATTCACTTTTAACAAAGGAGAAGTATTGTCACTGATTTAATCCAAAGTTTAAATACGGGACAAGGTTATCATCTATAAATGGAAACAAAAATAGAGAGATTTGCTGACGAAGACTTTTTCTTGGATTTTAGCAAGAAGTTGAAGAACAGGAAAATTGTAGCAAATCACAAAATATATGATACAGTTCATAACAGTTGTTTCAATCAAATTAAAATACTATGTTTTTGGTGTTAAATACATGGATGAAGAGCCTTGTTTCTTCAGGTTTCCACTTAAAAATATTCGTAGGATGATTTGTAGTTTGTTTAATTAAGGTTTTGCCATACATACAACTATTTCACAATAAAGGATATCACTGGAAACACATAGCAGCAAACATGTCCCAATCACAACATGTAACATCCACAGGATGAGACAATGAGACGCAATTCATAGACATCACAAACCGATCGGCTTCATGCTGCCCATAAGCTTCGAGAGCACCAGGGCAACAGGAAGCTCCCTCTGCCAATGCCTCTACATCTAAGAATAAAACCATCCTAAAACTAAACCAAAGATCAGGCTTGTTCAGTTTACCTATTTGATTTCTTAGAAATTTCCACAACTCTCTGACGTTAATGATTAAGTGAGATCAGGTTCTGTGCCGACCAGAAACCGGAACATCAATAAAAGATCGATAAGCACTCTATGGGGAGATCAAGAGATCTTTAAGGAGTAAAAAAAAAACACGATTTTTACAAAACAAGAAAAAAACAGAGTGAGACAGACAGGATTCAAGCCTCTTAATGTAGAATGGATTTTCAAAGGATTTTCTTTACCCAGCATTTTTATATATATGTTTTTTAGCACAAATCCTGATTATTTTGATATTGTTGGAATATATACTACACATGTACATGTATGTATCTTTAAAATATGATGATTTTCATTGAGGGCTACAGGGATTGATTGGTGTTTAGCACCATGATGAGTCAAGGGTATTTAAAGGTTGTGCCAAAGGGTATTTCATTTTGATGAAAGCAAGTTGCTCCAGCTGTAAATAAACACACTATCACAACCACAAAATGTTTGCTTGTTTGACTCGGGTTAACTTTATTACTCAAGGGGTATTTCTGTTATATGACGACGGACTGTACATAATGACATTTCCTTGCTTAAAATATAATGGAAAACCCTTGAGGAAACCTCATAAAGACCACCCTGGTATTACTGGAGCCTCATCCTGTGACCACTCATATACCTGATGGTGGACAGACGGACTCATGGACGGTACATTAAAGTAGGATTAGTAGGGGGAACCACTAAACCACGACTGCTGACATCCAATGCTAAGAGACGCTACAGAACTATACTCCGAGCCTTAGCCTCAGTAAAGAACAAATCATCAATTCGAATGTGTATTCTCCTAGTTAAATTAAGTTATTTACGCTAAGTAAAATATCTAATTATATCACTGTATATTAAAAAAATAATTCATAAAAATAAAAAGTCAAATCAATAAATATCAAATCATGGTCAAAGATGAGAATATTTAGACAAATATTTCTGTAACATAGGTGATAGAGTGCAGAAAGGCCAATCAATCAATCAACAGGGTTGGACCTACTCAATAGAGGATAGGGTTCAAATCAATCGATATAGTTCACACAGATCAAAGACGGGTAACTTGACAGACTGACAGCCTCTTAAAGTTCTTTAGTTGAAGTACATGGTTTTACAGCTAATACTCTAAACTTCTTATCCTCTACTTTATTGATTTGAGCTTTCTAAAACTACAGTAAACTTCCTGAAAATTGAGGTGAAATTGTTTGAATTTTTCCTTGATGAGAATTTTACTCAGTAATTTGGGTTTTTTCACTTATGTACAGCCACTGTGTAAATGTACACTTAGGGTTATTTCATTCGAAAAAATCACCTGCCCTCTCCCCTTTCGACTGTCGGAGAAAACTCACATGACTCAATCATATCCCAGAGGTCAACAGACAGATTGGATTAATGGAATCAACTCTGAACCACGGTTTAAAGAACGGCTTTTTCTTTTCTTTATTTGATGTCATAATTTATGGATATTTATGGTAAATTGAAGTGTCTAATTTTATCATTCCTTTGGTATGTTCATGCAGTGTCCTTTCAAATCAATAAATATCACATTCATGATTCGTATTTGTGTTCTTTTTTACTGATTAATTTTTGGGGAAGTGTGGTGTTGTTTCAACTGATTGTCAATGAGCTAATGATAACGATAACATTAATAAATGTTAGTGTCATTATTTTTATGGAAGTTGTTTTTTGGGTTTTTTTTGCAGTATTCTCGTCAAATTTTTGCCATTCTTACTGTAATTTAAAGTACAAGATTTATTGTTGATGCTCTCAACATTTTATGCCAACTTCAATGATCAAAGAGTGTGCACTAACAAGTGACAGTTATGTTGGGAGAAAAAGATATACTGGCATGTGTGGTTCCTCCCTTTTGTCTTCCAAACTTTGATGGATGTTGATCAGGACCTTAGCCAGAAATCAAAAGCGTGTTTTCCAAAATTATCATTTTGTTAACTTTTTAAGTAATTTGGTGTCCAATGCTTGCAGTTTCCATTTCTTCTGCATGTTAAAATTTCTTAAAATTGTGTGTCCAAATGAGGCAATTGTTTGATTCAAGGTGTCAAAAGGTAGGATGGACACACCTTTGCCTAAGTCCTTGGTGTTGGTGGACAAGATAGTTTTATGATTTGATAAGGATTTTACATAATGCTTTCGGTCATCCAATAATGCAAGATTCAAAATTATTCAAAATTTCAGATTTTGGATAAAACTTTCAACCAAATTTCAGATTAGTAAATTATATCACAAACTTAACGGAAGATTTTTTTTCATGCTTTGGGATTATGCTATTCTTTTATAATTATCACTTATGCTTTGATTTTGTTTGGTTGATTGGGGTTTAATGTTGTACTGAAGTGTATTTCTTTTATATGAAGATGGATCATTGACTTCACACTGTACTTTACTTATTTACGGTCGAAAACCGACAGGAAACCTGGCAACTACCTGTAAACTATCAACTAATATTTCAAAATTAGGTTAAAAACTTTTTATTTTTAGTGTAAAAGTGGTAAATACCAGAGTATTAGATCAATGACAGTCTAGTAAGTTGGATGTCCAGTTGAAGTCCAGGTAACGTTAAGTGTTTCTATTTGCAGCCTGTCCACTTAATTAATCTACCAGTGAAGACTACACTAATCCTACTATTGTGAGAGAAACACTTAAGCTATAAGCGTATCAGTCTGGACATGTTACGAAGAGACCTAAGGAAAAGCTCACTGATAAACACCCAGGTATTGCCTAAAGGCTGATTTACTAGACGGCTCATTTATCCAATTCTGATTGACAACTGATGAGAAAAGGTCCACCGGCACCATAACAATGACAATCTAGCCACATGCCCTAACATGTTGTCCCAAAAAGAGAGACAAAGTCTGTCAATTTATAGAGCTAGATGCTATTCGACAGATTCACCCTTTAGCTACCTTCCTCAAAACCACCTGTGTTTGCAAGATATGTTCACATGAAGCAAGTAGCTGATCCATGTGAACAAAAATGCCAATTTTAGTAACCAACTAGTAAGCTTACTGCAGAATGTAGTACAACATTAGACAGGTCTATAAAAGCAAACACAGCCTAAAGATCCTAGTTATTCCATTAAAGTATCCTTTAAGAGAACTGTGTCTAGTTATTCCATTAAAGTATCCTTTAAGAGAAACTGTGTCTAGTTATTCCATTAAAGTATCCTTTAAGATAAACTGTATCTAGTTATTCCATTAAAGTATCCTTTAAGAGAAACTGTGTCTAGTTATTCCATTATAGTATCCTTTAAGATAAACTGTGTCTAGTTATTCCATTAAAGTATCCTTTAAGAGAACTGTGTTAAACAATAATAGACTTAAGAAAGTGGACTAATCTGTAAGACTAATACCTAGGCTGTTACCAAGCCTAGCATAGTATAAGAAACATCACTATAAGCTTTAAGTCTGTCTTCACTTTGGCCAGTGGATAAGTGAGCCTAAACTTACATGTTTGAGGACAGCATATACTTAAAGTTATATTACTAAGCTCAGTGGGTTATAGTTTGTTTGTTTGATTGGGACATAATGTTATACTCAAGGGTATTTCCCTTTTATGACGACAGGTTGTCCACTTCACACTATCCCTTTACTTACTATTGTGGAAAACTGAGAGGAAACCTCATAAAAAGCATCTACATGATTGCTGGAGTCACACTGTTTAACTCACTAATAATTTTGAAGGTCGACAGACGGACTTGATACTGTGGATTGTACATTGAAGTTTATACCACTAAGACACAGAAAACCACCTCCAGATGACTAGTTGCAAATATTGGTCAAAATACAAGATGGTTTGCTTGTTTGGGCTTAAGCAACCTACTTAAGGTAACACTGTATTTCACTCACAAGACACCATGACAGCCTAACTGCTGAACAAAACCACCCTGGATGCAACTGGCAACAAAGACAATTACAAGAGGCCAAGGTTTGTTTGTTTGTTTGATTGGGGTTTAACGTCATACTCAAGGGTATTTCACTTATATGACAACGGATTGTCCACTTCACCTAGCCTCATTATGGTAGAAAACCGAGAGGAAACCACGTAAAAAACCACACCTGCAATTGCCGGAGCCAAACATGTGACTCGCTCATATACCTGATGGTCGACATGCAGACTCGATCCCGTGAACGGTAAATCGAAGCAGGCTAAGTTTAAAAAGCGTGCACACTACCACTAAGCCACGGCCGCAGGCCCACAAGGCCAAGGACATCACAACAGACTACCAAGAGGCTTCATGTTACCCCTTAGTTCTGAGAAAACCAGGGCATAGTAAGAGAAGTACAAGTATGTAAGTTGCAGTGGAAAACAAATAGCTTAAGGAGCAACAACAGGGCAACCAAACTTCTCACTAACCATCCAATATGAACCCAGGTTGTACTTTTCAATGGAGCCAGGTCAGTTGGTCAGGAAGTCTCCACTGGACTACCGATCATGGCAAGCCAATTTAAAGGGTCGTTGATGTTTACAAATTGCATTCTTAACGATCAAGTTTTCTATTTTTATACAGGACTCACCCTTTTCTTGGTGCCATTGGCCATTCTTTAGAGGGCTAAATCCAGACAAAGAAGGTTTTTTTTTATATAGAAGTCAATAATAGTCAGGTATCAATGCCAGGGATCATTTGATGTGGTAAAGTCAATACTAGAGACTACCAACAAAATTCTAATATTTTACAGCATTTCTAGCACATATTTTCCCCGACATAACTGCTTTTATAAAAATTTTTTTAGTCATATCTCGGTCTACAAACAAATTTAATTAGGACAGGAGCCGAATGGGTAAAGAAAACCACCCATGATACATCAAAAGTTAATAATATAATTCAAAACAAAGATTCAGCAACCTATAAGCTTATCTAACAACCCTTACAGGGCTCGAAATAGAAAACCAAGAATGGACTGCAACTTTTTCCTCCCCTTACAAAAAGTAGCAGGCCAACTAGTGAATGGCAAGCTACTTTCATATTTAGACTGCTAAATATTGAAATTGTAAATCAACGATCAATTAAAGG
>JARFOD010012601.1:0-11325 GCA_031763545.1 Mopalia muscosa
TTTTTATATTCTCTCCCCCCCCCCCCCCCCGCTTTCTACCCCTCCTGTCTCATTTAAAGCCACCGTAAGTTAATATGATAACGGTTGGTGTTGTGAACATGTAGCATGTAGCAAATAGTTTATGTCATAATCTTTTTGTCATATTATTTTCTTTGAAACTCGGTTCGTATTTATATTTACAACATAAGGCTGACTGGTATCCCATTTGTCTCGAAAATTATTTGTGTTTATAGTTTGCGATATTATTATTGGTTGCGAATAGCGATCAATCCGAGATTGTAAACGACAGGTTTCCAATTGGCATTACCCCAGAAAAAAGTTTAGCTGTACAAACTGCGGTTTGGATCTTGGTGATTACATAAATTGTTTGTTTGTTTGGGTTTAACGCGTGTACATCACAAAAGGACCGGCTTCATGTCGCCCCTTTTAAGCACCAGGGCAATATGGAGGTCCTTCCCAACCCTCCGCGGCCCAAATGAAAATACAGTCGTTCTGCCGTAGGTAAATAAAATCGCCTGAGTGGGTTTATTTATTCAATAGCGTAACCCTTCTTTTACATGCTTGATAATTGTATCGCCGAGGACAGAATTCCCGACACAGTCACATCTGTGAATTGTTATGTAATTCCTGTTGTATTACCTCTGTCTCACACTGCAATTCTTGTCTAAGCTAATAGTTTTCATTCTGTTTTTTATAACGTAATTAGGCAAATCCCGAGACAAACCTCTGGTAGTGTTGTGGCGCCCACCATTCTATGAAGACAAATCAGTAGTAGCAGAAGCCTATCAATCAAAAGTATGAAGCGGTCCATTACAGAGTGTCAACGGCTTTATGAGCATACTAGCGCTGATGACAAGGCGCCTCTAGATAGATACAGAGAAACCTCGAAGGACGTGAATTGGATATGGAATCATGCGATAATCATGCTTTCGCTGTTACTTCCGCTTTTCAAACAGTATATTTTACCCATAAGGCATCAGTGGATTCTGACTGCGCGAAATGAACGAAATCGACCATTTATTGCTCAATGAGTCATACGGCACTATAAAAGTCCACTGAAAGTCACATTGCCGTTGAGACTGGGTAATGACTGGTTTCATACTTCTGCTTGAGACTTCTGGTAGTAGCAGTAGTAGTTCTCATTCACCCATATGTTACATCATATAACTAGAACAGAACGACAAGTATGACCACAGATGTCATACCTCGTGCGCTTATTAACTTCTTATCACCTTTTGCCACTACCTGGCCCTTTGGTTAATGAGAGAATAGTTGATTTATATACTTAAGCTGTGAGCTATGGGGGAAGATTATTTAAGTTTCTGAGATAGCACTTGTATAAACACTTCATATTATGGTTGTGGTACTGTTAATTCATTGCAATTACATCGCCGTCACATAAGTGACATATCTTTCAAGCGCAGCGTTCAATCGATGAGTCAAGCAACTATCTAATCTGTAAGGACAGACTGAGACGGGATCCAACTAATATTGTAAAAGTATGTAATTTTTTTATAGTAAAAAAAACAAACAAAAGAAAACAGAACACATATTGCATGTGGACTTTCAATTTGATTAACGATCTCTTTATCGATATAAGTAACGCGCTAATGCACAATCGGTTCACACATCTCAAGAGAACCAACCCTTTCTCAAGGAACTGTGATTTTAAAATCCCACATCAGCAATATGCAAAAAGTATAAAACACACTTAAACAAGTTAAACCAATTAAAGCCGTTTTTCATAGACACCCAAACTTGTTTATTATGTAATCCGAGCATGGTTTTTATCTCGTCTTTTTTAAAACTTCTTTCCCCTGTAATAATATTGAAGAACTAAGTTGCACTTTGAAGAAAGTTTATGGCGAAAAAACTACTAGTAAGTTCTTTAAGTGTTGGTATCTACTTGCCTCACCTTTCGCAAGTTAGTTTTTACGAGTATTCTTTTTTGGCTTGGACTGTTCTTCATTATGCTGATGGTAGAATCATTCTGGACGTGTAAACGGTCTCCAGAAATAGTTAACGAAGTAAAGGAGTCGTCATCCTGAAGTATTCTTCATTTGACCAATCCAAAACCACAGAAGAAACCAACTGTCTTAAATCTACTGAGTTTATAGTTGTGAAAGAGTTATGATTTTTTGGAGAGAGAAATAGGGAAAACAGCATGACAGTCTGTCTACAACATAAAATGTTGCACAAAAAATATACCGAATGGCTGTCTGCGAAAAATGAGAACAAAAACAAAGAAATGAACGAACAGTAACCATTCCATCTGGACTAAAATCAGTGAACGTGTACATTCATAATGCACAAGATAAGTAGTGTTATATCAAAAATAAAAAAAAAAACGATAGCTTCGTTTTGACTTAATATTTCAGCATTAATTATGCGATCATCGTGAGATTTTCAGAATTTATTATGCTATCATAAAGCGATGATCCCCAGATGATGGCATACTAAATGCTGCATATTATTGAGTCAAGATGAAGTTATCGTTTTTCGGGATTACACTATTTGTGTATTATGTTAATCTTCAGTGGAACGTTTTATGTACATTCCTGTTACAGCTTCATTACGTCAATTTGTCTGGTAGAAATTCCAGTCTACAGTTTTGATAAGGTGTTGTGTTGAGTTTAGATTTTTGTTATTGTTTGATAAACCATAATATCAGGGACACGTTAAGTTAATGTTTTTTAAACTTAATGTCATATTTAATACTTAACTTCAGTATTTTAAATTTTTTAAAAAACTTTATGTTTTTGGTTAATTATTTTAAAAAAATATATAAATTCAATTCCTTGATGTGGGGATATGTTTGTTTATTTTGGTGTAAACTTGCTAACTATAATCAGTCTGGTAGTACTGTATAGTTTGAAGAACATGGATTGATTAAGGTGACATTTCCGAAATGTGTAAAAAATAAAAACTTTTATTAACATTGCTAATGGAGAAATCTCACCTTAGGATTATGTAACCAAACCAACCTTTGTCCAGACAGATTATCTAACTACACCTTCTAAGAGAACAAATTCAGAAGTTAGATATGGACAAAATTAAAAACCCTTATAATCCAGGAAGATTCCGTTGAAGTACATGTAAATAGATTCATAAATTCAGTTTTCTCTTCTCTATTATTGTTTTTTAACCCTGTTGTATTTCCTGGAATTTTACATATTGTATTTATTTTTGCACCACGCTCTGTATCAGACTCAACGCCATTACAGAACTGTTTAAATATTGTGATACAATAAAATGTCTTTTTAATTCGATTGAGAAATTTAGACCTTTTGTTAGGGATTAAACATTTTGTCACTGGCAAACGAAATGCCTTTGTGATCCGAGATAAAATCAACATACTGCATGTTTGCGTTCTTTAGCAGACCAGCTTCACGGTGCCTTGTTTAAGAAGCTGGAATGTGCAGCAATTCTGTAATCAGCTGAACACATTTCTAAAATGTATTATACTCACTGATTTTGGGGAGTACGCTCTTAAGAGCTGCTGGTGCCCTTGTGCTCGTGAAGCCGATCAGTTTATGATGCATTTATATATGTTCTTTGGCGTCAGACTTGGCTTCCTTCACCCATTTGAGCTTGGTCGCCTTAATATGAATGAAACAACCTAGGTACGGTGTTAAACATCACACAAACAAACAGACTGTGACTTGAGTCTGATAAAGTTTTATTGACATCAGCCAATAAAAACGTGAATAAAGAAAACACAAAATCTACATACCATCTACATTTGAGCATAATACGATTGGTTGGGGTGACTTTTAAACTACCTCATTAAAAGTTGTAATTGCATGCTGTTAAAATAGTGTACGCCACAATATATTTTGACCTAAAGACCGATACTTTCTGACATGAACGGCAATCTTGGTAAACAATCTTTCTAGGATGTCATTTAATGAGTCACAGATACTCTGTTTTGACCTTAAGTCGTGGTTTAGGTCAGTATAATTTTTGCAAAATGCCCAAGTGACTGATCAGCCAAAATCACCCTGTCAGAAGGGTCTCTGACAGAATTCGATTAAATGAAATCTAGGACCGTATCTCACGAAAAGACTGTCGAATACACTATTTCGTTAACAGCAAATAACGTTTGAAAACGAGAGAATCGCAAAACCATCGCTAAAAGTTCGTCTGAATGTTTTGTATGAGTTTAGGGTATAACATAATTACCCTGGCAAAATGAACACTTTGTTCAGAACGCGTCAGTCTCAATACAATTGTTGAAAGAGAGTCGTCACCATTATGGAGAGTTGTAATCAATGCTGTGCTGGACTAGTGAGGGTTTTTTTTGCAGACAGAAAGAAATTGTTAATGGTGAATAGTTTTGATTAGATAAAAAAATTTAAGTTTTCTTTATTTATTTTTAGGACTAGATGGCCATCTCAGATTACTAATGAAACACGCACTATTTACTAATCCTTGTACAGGAAACTGCAACGAATAATTGGTCAAAACATGGTAACTATTCCCTACTATTTGTTTTAACTGGCTATTCGGTGAAGATCGACGCCGTGATGCAATCCAATCAATCGATAGCGAGTTTTATCTATTGAAGTGCGTGTCACCATGTTTATACTTCGGATTTAACAAGCCAGATCCATCTCAATGACTCGCTAACTATTAACATAACAATTTTATGCTAACTATCATCTAGAGTTATTATTGGTTTGACGCCAAACTTTATTTCTGCTAAAGCTAATGGTTCTGGGAGCTAAAATCTCTAGTTTCCCAAAGAACAGGGTAACATATCTGCTATTGCCTTTGACATCTATAGTATTATTGGTGCTAAGAAGGTTAAATGATATTTATGTGATTCAGTTAGCTGGCTTGTTATCCCCGTTCTATTTTTAGTTTTAGCCGAATTCTCACTTGGGTTTTTTGTATAGGCCAGCACAGACTCTGAGGTGATTATTGAAGATTGGTTTCCTTGGAAACAAGGCAGTTTATCTTGATCAGTTTCCTTCTTGGGTCAGAAATGCTCCCAGTTTTCGTTAAGGGTAAGAAATCTATCACCTCTGTCGGTCAACCATTGCTCAGAGTACTCCCTGCTAAAGGAGATAAAACAGATGAACATTCAAAAAAGTTTATATAAATCACCTTCTGTTTCACATTGAACAGGTAAACCTCGCCAGTGACAGTTAAGTGTGGCAGTTATGGATATTCTACAGCAAACAGACTTTTACCGATTGCATTGATTCCTAACAAAAGAGCTTTGGAATATATTGGTGATATTATAACATCAAAACAGTCGCACGATACGCATTTTATTGAAATGAACTTATTAGATAAGTATCTAAGTGGTTGACAGTAAAACCCGTATTACTGTGTCTTGATATTGTCATAACATAGATAAATAGTGCTATAAACACTAAGTATCCGAATGTGATGTGATAGTACACCAATAATCCTGTCAGTTATGTATCGCAGAAGCTAGTTCTCGGAATTATTTTCAAATGACTAGATGAAATTGTCATATGCTGGCATATTTTACAATATCTGTTTTAACTCATGGGACACATTTCCAATAGCTAACTGTAATGTTTATCTTCATATACCTTTCGCCCACCACATTACCTGCCATTTGGAAAATGTCATTTCCTGAATTCATTTAGAAAAACTGTTATTGCTAATGGAGACTTTGTCAAATAAGGCTCACTGCACAGAGAATAAAAACAGGATAACAGTCGTATTATAGTCTTCTAAAATCTAACCATGCTTGTTATTGCTAACAGAGACTTTATCAAATAAGGCCCACTACACAGAGAATAAAAACCGCAAAATAACAAACTATTTAATGTTGCCCAGTTTACAAATTGTCTCTCGTCTTTTATTCTGCCCTAAGTTTATCGGGTATCGTTTGTATTCTGACATGTCACTTTAGTCTTGGATTAATTGCATTTAGAATCCTTCAGGATGTTAACTGGTCCCTTCCTATCGCGTCATGAGGGAGTGTTTACGTGATCGGAATATATTTCAGTTCGCTCTTAAATCAAGCACTGCGGCCATTCGGTTAGTAAAAAGTGTTTGATCAAAGTGTGTCTTGGCAACACATTTAGTCTAATTGTTCTCTATGGTGTAACGGGATTCTTCTTTGTAAATCTTTTTACATCGGTAATTCCTAAGGGGTTTTCAGAGATGGCCACAGTTTGCAATTAACCACGTTCCATAGACTCTCCACTGAACCAATGCTTTTTCTGCACTGTGAGACCGTCTTTAAAAAAAGGTTAGCAACCCTTTGCCTAGCAGCACATTAAGACAGGTTAAAAGAAGACATGGTAAGTGGTCGTCTGCTATACGAATGAGTGAAAAATGTAATGATGTAATACTTTAAAGATCATGACGTTTGCATGTTGGTCAACATAGCCAATGGTCGTAGAAGCTAGTAGACACCTTGCAGTAAAACTTGTTTGGGATTACCATAGGGTTCCTTTCATATGCTTTTGTTTATTCGTTTGGAAAATTTAACGCGAAACTCAATAGTGTTTTACCTAAATGAAGACTGAGTTCTCACTGTTCATCTGAGGAAAAAAAAAACAGGCAAAAAATCGCGTAAAACCACACGGCGATAGCGGGAGTCACATCGCGTGACTTACTCATTTACCTGATGATTGGCAGGCGGACTCAATCCGTGGACGATACATCGAGACATCGTGAACGGACACGCTAGCCACTAAGCCACTGACAGACAGGCAATAAGCGTATAATCAGTACCAGAGTCAATAGAATGTCTGCGTTCTCGAACATTTGTACAATTTCTCGTGGGAAACAAGATATATTCCTTTAAATGATTAAAAATGGAATACTTTTCTTAAATGACAAAAACAATAATGTTTAACCAATAGCCGGACAACTGTCTATGTATGCGTATATATCTCTACGGCGAAAAAAACTAGCTCAATTTAGTACCGTGTTTTGATCCGATGTTGTCCTCTTACTTTGTCTTGCATCCTGCTTGGTCATTTTGTCTAGTTTAACAGTTTCCAACGCTACATTATTTGCCATCTTCTACCACTTCAATTTAAAAATTGACGTACCCCAAATTTCATTACTTCAAGCCAAAGTGCGTTGATGACGTTTGCACCGATGACCTGGCTCAACATGTATGAATCATCAAGAACCATCTAGCTTTTCAACGCACACGGTGAACTTTGGGATAGTCCAGCGCCATTACTGTCTAACCAGGAAGTCACGAGGGGACTCCACTTTTGCAAAATATCAGTAATGTGATTGCCGTGTTGTAAGAAAATTTCGTCCATGTTTCGGTATAAAATGGGAGACAATCGACTGAATAGTTGCTGTTGGAAATTGCGAGAAAGCTGTTCCTAAAATGTTCAAATATCCTTATCCATTACGAAGATTCACTGCTTTGGAAGACATTTACAATAATACAAATTATTAATTGTTGACATATCTGTAGGGTTGATGATTTGTTTGATTGGGGATTTTACCCTGTACTTTATGTTATGTGATTCATATGACGGGTTCCAGCCCAATGGACAAAGGAACCACCGTAAATGCTACTGGCAAAAAACAAAGACAAGACAGGACAAATCACAGGAAATCATACAAATACCCCACAAACAGATCGTCCACGTGTTGCTCCAAAAGCACCAAGAAGCCTAACCCTCGGCGAATTCAATCTATACTTTTTTATTTTATCTTTGTCCATATATTATATTAAGCTTTTGGGAGGTATTCTTAATGCTAGCTGGGTCCTCGGCCATAGTTTAGGGGTAACGCATACGCTTGCTAATCCTATTTTGATTTACCTTTTACGGGACCGCGTCCGTCTATCGACCGTAAGGTATAAGATTGAATCGCACGATGCGGCTCTGACAAGCACAGGGTGGTTTTAATTAGGGTTCACCGCGTAGATCAGAACAAAACTGTGGCCAATCGGTTGCAGCCATCTTCACAGACTAACCTGGATTTGCTACGTAGTTCCAGTCAGTGTCCCTAAATTCAGTTCCAGGAAGTTTCAATGTCGAATTAAGCCTGACTTTAATCAAATTACTACCGTTTATTTGCGTTAATATCCCCTTTTATCCAAGTGATTTTATGCTGGTCACGACTTTGACTTTCACTTATACAACATCTTAGATTTCTGAATTAAAACCCTGCTCTGCAATTGGAACTGTATATTTATTTTTTATGCATTTAACTTTTGGTTATCTAAGTTTAAATTGCCAAATAAATAAACCGTTAACAGTGGGGTTCGAAAAAAAAAAACCTTAGTGTCTGGGCTGTTAATTTATTTGGTGGCTGAACATTCTCAAGATTCTCCCTGGAGAGTAAATTATTCTCAACACGGCATTGGAAGAGACTAGTCGACATCAAGAAGGGCTCTAAATGTCATCAAGGGATCGCCAAGGTGTCCGGTCAGAATACAAATGAAAGCAATGGTATTCACAGTTTGTGTCACCTTAGAATTAACTTATCTTATCGTAACGAATGATTTGCAAAGGAAACTGCAAGAGGCCGCGATTGTCTCCGGAAAAAGGGCTAATAATGTTCACATAACTCAATTTGCAAGATATTACAATTGGCGTTTGTTGAAGTAATGCTATTTCGTTGATCAGCATTTGTTCAATGTAGGCAGCAATGGTTTGCTAATGTTATATTTGAAAAATACCACAAAATGCCCCATCAAACGCAGCCATCTAATTGATAACAATAATGTCAGATCACAGTTTTTGCGCATTAAATTACCTGTGAACAGCTCAGTGAAATTAAAAGATATTTACAAGCATACCCCTAGACTAGTTACTATTAAATTAGTGTATAATACAATGTAACAAATTCTTGGCTGCAAGTCGTTTCTTTCTAAAGCACCATATATAAAGCTATTATCAACAAATATTCCCGTCCGTTGAGTTTCCTTTATTCAATTTGATTATGTTGGATAATTCCTTGATGAACCGAAGCCATCGAAGCGCAAAATGAGGCTCATATTAAGTGTAAACGACATATTTTCACAAGAATAACGACAGAATCTAGAAGTTAAAACTTTGGACGAAAAGAGATCGTTAAAAAGACGACAGCTTGGGGAAGGGACGTTGAAAACATTAATGTATCAGTGGAAAAACAACTTCGATTCAAAGGAGCTTCACAATTTTTATTTGAAGAAAAGAAACCCTTGTTTCCCCTTGAGATGAGCACGGTCTGGTTTTCCCCGGGGCTCGATGGTAAAGTGTCTTCCCTTCCATTTTGTACGAGTTTGTTGCCGAAAACGAGGGCCAAAGCTTTGGACTCTACGCACAAGACGACATGAAACTACATAATATAGTAGAAACCAATCGATACTGGATACCCGAGATATAGGAAAACCTCGAAACACATGAATTGGATGTGGAATGATTGGTAAATCACGCTGGCGCTGTTGCTACCGCTTTTATTATGTCTTTCGACCTTCAGGTGAGTCACACGTTGTTGCTCCGGCAATCTCTAGGGTGGTCTTTACGCGGTTTCATCCCGCTTTTCCACCGTAAATAGGCATGGAAAGGTATGAAATGGACAATTCATCGATATATAATTGAAATACCCTTGAGTACAACGGAAACCCCAATCCAAAAATAAAATAAAAATAAAAATAAATAAATTCACATCGGATGTATAGGATTAAGATAAACAGTAAGTTTATGATGGATGACAGTGGACCCTTGTAAAATGTAAAACTATCAAAAGGTTCATAAAGTCGGAGAGAGATTCAAATGAATACAACCATGATGCCTTAAGATCCAGAAAGTCGACTTTGGGCCTAAATTGTATGGTTAAACGGTGACTTGTGGTCTACAGAACCGTTTTTTTCCAATTGAGTGGGCATTGAAAAAAATAACTTGCCAATTGGTCAGTGCTCACGTTCTTATTCTGGACAATAATGGCATGTATTAAGGAATTAGTGAGCCAGTTAGTTAAATGATAAACGGTAGATTTTTAAGGGATTGAGGCAAACTTCCCATTAGCTTCCGACCAATTTCTTTTCAAAAGAATTCGTATCTAGAAGCTAATCATCTCAAGATAAAATGACTTCGGATCTGAGCTTCCAGACGTTGTTATCGTAGGTAAGTGTATGGTTGTAAATTAGAAACGGAAGCAGAATCTTGGATAGAGAACGATTCACTGAGACTAGTATTGGATAACTTGGCAAGGGATGTAGAGACCTCGCCTAATTCAAGGCCTAGTCTTTTTGAAACTGTCAATATAACAGATAATCCAACGATAAAGACGAATGGGCTATACAACAGTCTCAGGGTAAATCCAACTCCGGCGACTAGTGACCTTTTCAAACTGATCACTGGTGAAACCAAAGAAAATTGAATCAGACAACAAACCAAACCGCGCATTTTATTCCCTGTGAGGTTTTAAATCTGCCATCTTGGAAATAAACGGTCATATGCTTTTAAATTAATATTTTTAACGCAAATTCCTTATTTGTTCTATTGATTATAATGCAGTTTCACCACACATAGATTAAAACGTAACATAACGAACTCTTCGTTGGTATTCATATTAAAGAATGACATATTTCTCAAGTTAGGGAAATGTTACACTTTCTTTAAATATATGGCAATAGCGAAAAAATGCCTGGTAGGTAGTTCATCGCATCAGTCATTGACCTTTTTTCGTATTTATCCGGATCGGCAGAAGTAACTGGATAGCACAGTATAGATGATTGGATTAGAATACTTCTTTGGGATGTTGCCCTAAATAGAAAACGGACTGAATAAGCCCAATTGTGTTTGTTTGGAAAACTTAAGATGCATTCATATTGACTTCCATTTTCCATACTTCAAACGTACAAAGATTGCTTGATTGGTGTTTTACGCAGTGTTTAAGGTTATTTCACTTATATGACGCCGGTGTGTTTTAAAAACATTTGACACTAGCACATCCAAGTATAAAGCGTTTCCATAATTTTGGAAAGTTAATATTCCCCCAGTGCTAAGAAAGCCAATGTATGGGTGCTACAAGAAGAATATAAGCAAATCGACAAGAATTAAATATTCGGCAAGACAGACGGTAAGCTTCGCATCACCCAACATGATCCTGGGTTCAACTGTTTGAGTATTCCATAGTTCTGTTGGTATGTCCTTGTTTATAGCCAACTGCGTGGGATATATAACTTATATCTAAGTTAACATTACGTGTAGGACTGGTACCATTCAATACTTTAGTGCCAGTTAACAGATGCTCAATTACCCCATTATTTTCTAAGTAACTTTACCAAAACAGGAATAACAAGAGATCCATGAATGGATCTTGACGCCCACACTGTTAAGATAGTTTGAAGAGAAGAGTCTAAGGGGGGACAGA
>JARFOD010012612.1:0-11325 GCA_031763545.1 Mopalia muscosa
ACGATGCCTGAATAGACATCGAAACGTTGCACCCTTAATAAACAAGAAGTTGTAATCCATAAAGCCTTGTGTTATGTAAAGACAAGAAGTTGAAACAACCGTCTATTTGTTTAGATATAGACTTTGAATTGTATAACCGAGATATCAGTTAAAAAGACCTCAACACTACATTATGAAGTACGGCATAAAAATCTAGTCACACTACAAACAGGAAATCATGGATCTTAACAGTTACTGTATAGCTATGTTGTTTAATATGAATGAAACATATTGATTGAACACAGAAGTGTGTAATAGTTGAGCCAAGCACATACATTTTTTTATAAAACACTTGGTAGGCTTGACATTTGAGATGATGGAGTTGCTTCATTCGCTACTTTGCCCAATCCCCAGCGATCTACAGGCAGCGGTTCATGGTTAAACGGAATTAATGTGAGGTAAACCGCACAAATACAATTCATATCCGCTGAAACTGAAATACCATTTCCTTAAGTGTTCGGATTAGTTGGATTAACACAGTTTCATTGTTGTTAATCTGGCGATAATCCCAGCATGTTAACAGATTCGGAATAGAAAGAGATTTGGGATTATTTCTATAAGGCGGAGTTTTAGGCCGGTGCGTCAACAAACCCTGCTGTTCCTAGGCTTAAAGTTGTCAGAAAAATAAACAGGCACTCGATTATTCTCACATCATTTCTGTTTACTTTAACAGATATCAATAATCGAGTTTGCCCGCAGGCGACAGATATTAATACGCATTATTACTGATTCTTTAACAAAGAATGATTAACGTCTCCTCTCTCAAAGAGAAATGGTTTCTCATTGGATAAGTTGTGCATTGAGCTCAATGAGCTGTTGAAACCCGTTTAATATACCGTACATGAAACGACAGTCAGTCTATCGACTTAGAAATATAAGGGAATTTTTGTTTTATCGTATCCTGTTTTAATGAGCTTCATTCACTGTATGTGTTGATTTAATGTTTTATCACAGGCAAATTCCGCACGACCTTAAAATCGAATGCGAACAGCCTTTATATATATATATAGGCTATGTATGTTCCACAATCCATAGCTTCTTTTTAATTTTGGAAATTAAATGTTGCTGAACCCATGTACGAAAGAAACAAACTCTTGACAATTTTAAAAAACGCAGGTATTTAACGCCGTTATATGAAAGCAAATCAATAAATCAGGGGTAGACATGTTAAATTACAGTACCAGACGAATGTTCAAGTGATCGTATTCAACAAGAGTTCACTGGTAACAATATTTGCATGACAGTTGTAGTATCGTGCACAAGCTTAACTCAGATAAAGATGGGATATAGGTTGGTAACAAATACTTGGATAGACATTACACCACTTAATTCTTAATAAATGATCGCAAGTAATCAGTTATTTTTTCCCCATGCGAAGTCAGATTTATTTATGTAATATCAAGCAAGCAAGACAATATGAATTTTCTTGTCAAATAATTTAGGAGAGACAAGTGTCTATACCATAAAACACTCAGAGGTGATGAGCTGTCATAAGAAATCACACGAGCACGTGCGCGGTGCCCGTATCAGACTTACCGTCTTCGTATTTTTTCCCACGGCTGCTAGATGCCACTGTTTATATATGGAGGCCGCCAAAAGTGATTTACCGTCTGATCTGATCTGTCAATACGTCAAATGATGAGATGAACTGTATTGTCTGTCAAACTTCAGCTACATGGAGAACAAATTTTATTAAATTTCAGACACGCGTGGGATTATTTTTTAAAATCAAAACATTTCCATTGACACACTTCGAATTAAAAAAAAAAGTATTTTAATAAAATTGGAACAACATGCCACTACATATTTTTAGAATATTTTTCAAAACGAAAATGACAACAATGTATCAGCTTTTTGTGTTTCATTTTCATAATGTAAGCGGAATTACCCGTATTTTGTTTTTGTCTTCCTGTCTTGTTTTATTAATCGTTTTCTGCATAAAACCAAAATCAAATGAAATTAAATTTGAAAAAATAAAAATAGGGCAAAATAATTAAAGCCATGCTATATTTTTATGGTAAATATATAAGAGAAAGAAATTTTCTTTCAATTTTCGTCATTTTTTTCTTCAGATTTGTGCTTTCACTTGATACAGGCAAATGTAAAGGTGACACGCAATTACACTAGATATGCCCCTTTGTGAAACAAAGACATGCGTAACGGAAATATATATGAATTTTTGTGCTCAACTGTGATGCAGGGAAAGTAGAAACCAGCAAGGCATGCCTCTCACGACAATTATTTTGTTTATTTGATTGGGGGTTCACACCGTATTCAGATTATTTCACTCAAATGATGGGGTGCCAGCTCAACGAGTGAAGAAAACCATCCTGAACGCCACTAAAAAACAAACAAAAACAAGACCGGACAATTACAGGACAAAATACAAAAACACCTCAAACAGATCAGCTTGATATTGACCCATAGTCCTAAGAGCCCCAGGGCAACAGAAAGCTCCCTCCCAACCCTCCGAAGCGACCCAATGTAAAGTTCCTGAGTAGTAGAGTTAAAATATAGGTAACGGTTATATGTAGAACGTCTTATGGTAAAACAAGAACTTATTATTAGTGCATAATATAATATCATATAATATAATATAATATGATATGATATGATATGATATGATATGATATGATATGATATAATATAATATAATAATATACTATACTATAATATACTATACTATACTATACTATACTATACTATACTATACTATAATAATATAATATAATATAATATAATATAATATAATATAATATAATGTAATAATATAATATTTATTAATCCAGCCAAGAGCATGCGCTATTGGAGTTTCATTGCAATCGTCCGATTCCGTTGATAGGTATCACACGAGTAGTGTGCCTCCGACTAGCAAGAGCCTCGCTTTGGCCTCTCGATGCTAAATTGGACCGTCATCAGGGGAGAGATAATCTAATGATGTTGACAAAATAGAGCTTCAACATGTATATTTCGTTCTTCGGAGATCTAGATACTAGATCTTATAATACACCCAACCACAGCTCTGGATTCTTATTAAATTTAAATCACAGGATAAATAGACTCGAAACAGCAGCACGTATGTAGCAGTGACTTCATAAGAACATGCGGTTACACCGCAGTTGTGAATGTTCTCACCTATGTGGAGTTCTGAGAGAATTATTTTAGAATTTATAGCTACGGCCATGTGTGGGTCTTTGCCAAAGCAACTGAATAAATCAATTATATAAATGATGCAGTTTCAAATATATGGTATAAACATGTACTTAAGTAAGATTTAGGAGATGGGAGGTAATACATAAGACATCCCAAAGAGGCGAGAACAACATTTTTATTTGCGTAATTCTCCTTTTCACACATTTAAAAAACATGAGCATTGCTAAAAATACTATAGTCTATATACATAGTTGCGAGCAACGCTTGGAGTAAAGTACACAATTATATAAAGCATATTTCTTAGACAACTATAATGATATTTAAATCACGTAATTTGTAAGATGGTTATTCATCGCCTAATTTCCTAATCTAGTCATGTTTTATAATTATTTCTTGGATGTCAAAACTATTTTCATCTGCGAGCGATGAAGGCTGGACCCCACCGTGGGGATTCTAGGGCGTGGCAGTTCTGTGTCTCCGGTCTCTACAGGTGATATACTGCCGGACGTAAGTGTCAAAATTATACAGTCCACCTTAATTAACTTATTTGCAGGTGAGAATCGTAAAATAATATAATGAAGATTGATTTATTTTTAATTTTTACAGCCACGCCTCTGTTAATTAATATTATCAAAGACAATAAATGAGAAGTTGTTCCCTCTGAATTTTCACCTTTATATAATATTTGATATCGGAAATTATGATTAAAAATCTCCAAAGCAATTCAATATCTTAATAAGTAGTGTACAGTGAATGTGTGGCTTGGTTCCGCACATTCGCAATAACACGTGTGATATGATGGATTTGTCGATGTCGTGTTACTCAGTTCATCTGATTTTGTTATTTTAAGCTGCAGCATTTTTTGTTTTTTTTATGCATTTAGGATTTTTTCCCCTGGACATGGTTTCTCCAAAGTAATCACCATTTATTTGGCATAATGTAGACCTGTATTTTTACACGATTGGAATTAATTTCAAAGACTGTCGTCGTTTGGATCGAACAGAAGCGTAACAAAAACATACTTTTAAATTTATATTGTAAACACCAAACGATAATTGAGCAAAATTATTGAAAACTTTTAGGATTAACAATGTATTGTAAACTGAGCCATATTAATGTTATACTTTAACAAGCCTGAGGGAACCACAAAACATAATCGGCTTATCGCTGGTCAAGTCGCCTAAAGGCAGAGTTAACAATTGTTGGTCATTGGTCAGCAAACGTCTGGTCACTTCACTTGGACAATGCAAAATGCTTAGATTAACTCGCTGGGTGCTCGGTGTGCAGTTCATTATACTACCGTCGCCTTTTGAACGGATTGTTTAGGATCTGTGACAGAGTTTGGGACCGCTCCACAGGTTTCGAGCAAGACGATCCCGCCGCCAATCAAACGAATGATTGGCCATTGGAAAGGACCCTACTGGCCCGGCACCGCCTTTCTCACCCGAATCTACCCTCTTGAGGGATTACACCACATGGGTCCTTGTAATTGGCCGTATATTAACTTGATTTTGTCAAACATCTTAATACTTTAATGAACTCTCTGACTGAAAGGTCATCAACACAGTGTGTACATGTTTGGCAAAAACTGTCAACATTTATTGGAAACAATTAAGCGGATATAGTGTTTGTGGTACAACATTTAGGACTATACGAAATAATTTGGGCATCCACAAATCTTCTTACAGCTGTAAAGAAAAACATTTGCTTAAAAGACGGGTGGAACTGAAAACGTTTGCTTTTAATACAGTAAAAGTCGAAAACACACAAAAATGGACAGGCGTGACTCGTCTGCAAGCGATTCAAGTTCCCCAGGAGGACGTGTCGAAAGAGGCAGACCAATTTGGAACCCTGCTTTAATGGACAATGGCACAAAATCACCACCGAATCTCCGAAAATACGATAAAACAGACGACGAAGACGAAGAAGAAATTAATGTTGTTGACGATAATGATGCTAAAAGCAACTCACAAGTTGAAATAGACGACTGTGATCGAGATAGCGACGGTAAGTGATTTTCTACACCTCTCATTGGACAAAAATATAAATACGATAAAAGTTTCTGCAAGACCTTTTTCTTGTTGTTGATCCGACACCGACTAGGGTTTTTCAATATTAACCAAACCCGTTGCATTTATTTTGCAGAGGTGTATTTACGGCAACCTCTGTTTATTTGACCATTTCATGCTTAAAAATATATGATGAATGTGATACGGTTGGAATAGAGTACAATTCCCATTTAGAAATACTTTAACTTGCCATCAAATATTTTTGACAAGTGCATTCTAGTTCGTTTAAATGACAAATATACATACGCAAAAATAGCTGTACTTTGTATAGCCTTCCACTTGGAAAATACATGCATGTTGAAATAAATAAGACAGATGTGAAGACAACTCAGGCTGATTATTAAACAAATTGTTATTTACAAAACAAGTAATGGATATTTCAATTTATGTGTAGAACGACTATTGCGTTTAATTTTTTACTATAATGTAAAGTAAATCTGATTGACTTAGCCCATCGATATAAACCGACCATAGTGTATATTGTCGTAACGTTAAGGAAAGGCTTGTACCGCGATTTTAATATAATAGTAAGGTAATAAAGTCTGACAGCTTTACCTAATGTAATCCTAATCGAGTACGTTTGCATTTCATATCAGTTTAAAAATATTACGACTTAGAAAAGTGGTTTAGTAAATTGATCGATTCATCGATACATTGATCTGGTTAAGTCTACAAACGATCTATAGATTATCGAATTAATCTTTAATCAGATTATTAATATACTTATTTGTATATTTCTTATATTTACATACATACGAATCCTTAATACACTATGTAGGTCTAAATTATTCCTTTATGCCAGCTAACATGTATATTTCCCGGTTGTTGATAAATGTCCGGACATTAACCTGTTGATTGCAAACAATACTCAATTTAATCCCACAATATCTAGACCGCCATTTTCAAGGCGAAAATATTCAACATTAAAGGGCGAATGTTTCGTTTTCTGGGGGTAGGTTCTAACGAAACTCGGTCTTCTTTTTCTTGCCATCACTTCTAGACGGTTTAATATACATAATTTAAAATAAACACTGATTAATAAATCAGTTTAAACTTAGAGTACAAAGTATCTGTCTCAATATAGGTAACCATTAGACAGTATAAATGCTGGGTAAAAGTTGACGTCTCTTTTCCTAACATGCTTATTGTTTTTTATGTTACTTTTCTTTTTACTTGTGACCTATCTTGCGTGTCTTATTTAACATGTTTTTTGTTACTATTACAGATAAGCAAGACTATGACGATGACATTTATGGTAATTCGAAGAAACAGAGGCGAAATCGTACCACTTTTTCCTCGGAGCAACTCCGTGAATTAGAGGCCGTATTTCAGCACACTCATTATCCAGACTGTACACTGAGAGAACAAATCGCAGAAAAGGTGGATCTCACGGAAGCTAGAGTTCAGGTTAGCATTTTTTACCTTACTTACAACAAGTTATTCTTGTAAACAAAAGCGAAATTCAAGCTGCTTTCAAAAATATTTTATTTCTGAACATTTAAGTAATAGGTCAAAAATGCCTTTAGTCATTCTTCCCTTAACAGTCTAAGATAAACATTATTCATTGTATGCTATATTTATTCAATTTCATTTTATATAAAAACAAAAGGATTATTTAAGGTTGATTAGATATTGCATTCATGGCACTGCGTTGTTAAATCACAAAGTTTGTGTTGTTTATGTTGAAGCTGAGATTCTTACCTAGCGATATAAAGTATAACTTGACGCTTGGACTAAATAATGACTTCCCTCAAAAACAAAAAAGCACTAAATAAATACATTCTGATTGTCATGTCTACCACATGAGTTAGGAAATTAACCCGTGTCATAACACCTTAAATTCTAAACATACTTATCTGGGATAAAGATAAATTTCTATAGAAAGTGTAAACTTTTGTTAAACATTCAATTGGGACAGACGGGAGAATATTAACAGATCGCATACGGTTTTTATTATCAATAGGACAAGACGACTCAGTCAAAAGTGAAACATTTTTATTCTAAAGCTTTTTTTCAACCCTGAGGTTATTTTCACTCCTCTTAGTATTTTTTCTTTAATCTCTCCAACAATGTTCAGTGTATCATTAATCTGTAGTTAATTATCTCCGCTCCTTTACGGAAGCTTGCCTGGCTAATTTGGCGGGTCATTCTGGCAGGTTTGAAAAGGACATCACAACAAGCCTTCACTCTCTACCAGATTTCGTATCAATAGGTGTGGAGTGGTACAAGAGGATCTCCATTTCGATAATCATTGGGGCGGTGTTTCGTGTACTAAGCCCTCATTGTAAAGTAGTTTGTTTGTGATTTGCGAGAAAAAGGTCCAACAAACAAGCTCTTTTGTGAAAAATCCTGGCTATAGTTTGATTGGAAAATTGATAAAGTAAAGCACACCCGCACTCTGGATGCCTAAAGAATGACATGGTCTCTTCCAGTCTTTTGGTAGCTATTGTTATCTGGCTAGACTAGCCTGTGGGTGCGTAGGGGGCGAGCCTTCGGGCCAGCACTACTCACACCCTACCGTGAAGCACAAACAACACCTTTGTCATCAAAAAGTAGCCGGCTTTAAGAAGCGACTCTCGGGGGCAAGCGCCACTGTTTGAAGGGGTTAGCCAAGGTGCCGTTCTTCTATGCGTACTGATCAACGAACAATTACCTATGATTGGCCCCTACAAAAAACTGTTGAAACGGAGTCCTCTACAATGATTGGCAAACACAGAGACTCCGTTCACCCTTAATAATCAGTAATGATTTCTCGCTATTGCCACGTTATGATCAGTCTAGGCTCGTTCGAATGTTAAAAATTCGCCTGGGTATGTCGGCAACTATTTAAAGATATATATCATGATTTTGTTGTAAAAGCTTGCGACACACAGCTGTAGAACCAGTTTTAGTACACAATAACATACATTTTAATTATTGCAAACTGGAGTTTGGAGATCCGAAATGTTATACTCCCGACAAATGACGTATGGACAATAAAATGCCACTGCCATGTTTGCTATACGCGACGGATCTATTTTGAAAAGTTGTGTAATATACTATCATCGGAGAGAAACAGTATGTTGTTATTTGAGTCTATCACCCGCATTCCTCTGGACGGCCACACACTGGGCATTCAAGACAAACAAACCTATACTACTGGTCTTAACCTACGCAAATATTTGAAAACACGTTGTTACGGACGCGTGAAATGGATTACTTGCCCCCAGCAATAACACCCGTAGACATATTCTTTCTTCCCCCTACTGGAGAGAAAAACGCACTGTACAATGGCCATACCAAAAATTAACAATACATAAAAAAGCTTTTTTTTTTCAACTCCTATACCATAACCTATAGAGTCTTGACGCTATGAAAAACACATTCATGTGCATCTCAGATAAATTATTGTACAACGTTATTTGGACGTTAACTCCTGTTACGTTATCACATTTCATATAAATACATTTTGTTTGAATAGAAAATTAATATAACGGTTGGCCTAAGTTGATTTTGTAACGAATTTGTTTCATTATAGGTATGGTTCCAAAACAGACGAGCAAAATGGCGGAAGCAAGAAAAAAACATAGTGCGCATGTTTGATGTATGGCGTCACCAATGTCCACCACAGGTTGCCATGGTTCCACCGACACTAGCAACAGTTCCTCAGCCGTTTTCATTAATGCAGCCGACGTTGTACCCATGGTTGCCCAGATTCCCGGCGGTCATGCCATCAATGTTTCCCATGCCTACAATATACCCAGATACCACATCCGCTTCCGTATTTAAAAGTAAGTAATTATTCTCGAATAGGGTTTTTTTTGCAAATTTAATGTTACTATTTGAAGCCATAGAAGAAATATTTGTCACTTTTTAATGATGATATAATAATCTCCCTTCATCCATCTAATACAAAACTTGAGACATCTTGTCGTTTTTGAATGTCCAAATTATCGAAGTTAAACCACAGATAAGGATATAGATTCTCAGACGATAAACAAAGCCTTGGAGTTGCAGAAAATATCATGTTCTCTTCGAATGTTTGACGTGGAATGTATTTCAATGTCTTCTTTATCTTTTATCATTGCAGATGAATTTCCAATTCAGTCACCATCACTCCGTTTAGAATTACCCCACGCAAAACACTACCAAACCTACGCACGGGATTATTTAGAACGTCTAACAGCAATGTCGCGTGAGCGAGAAGCAAGTTTAGCGGAAGCTGCGTCAACACGGCCAAGGCCGGAGTCAGCGTCTCCATAGAAATATTAATGAATAGTATTTATAAATATAAAAACAATTGGTTAATACTACTTCATCTTTGACTTAAACATAATTTTATGTCGGTAAAGATGTCTTTGAGGATCTTTTTCAAGACTTCAAATAACTTTTTGTTGTATCAAATTGACGTCAGCATCATTGGGCACGGACAATTCACAATTTGATTTACATTTTTTACTCCTGGGAGTCTGGTGAAACTCCTAAACCAGTGGAGTAAAACATTGATATTTTCTGGAATACACAATCCCAGTCAACAATATTTACAGACAATGCAATAAACAAAGGCAGCAATTTACTTTTTTATGTTAATACCAGTGAAGCTGAAATGACTTCAACGTGATATTGGTGCAGCGCCCCCTGCTGGCTCGTCGTCATTATTTTGATGTGATTATTTCCCTTGCTAAGTGCTGAAAACTATGTTGTAAAATTTTGTTTGAAAAGATATTTGAAAATGTCAAATATTTATTTATGAAATTTTCATATATTGTATAAATATTTTTGTAAAGCGCGTTTTCGTATAAAGTGCGAATTGCTAAATTTGTATGTATGTATATATTAATCTGTAAATTCATTTTGATCCATTAAGATATTGTAAATACATATTATGAAAACAATTAATGTCTTTATGGTATATTCATTTTGAGAGTTATTATTAAATAACGTATGAATGATGATTGAGCAGGGCCCAGAAAGGTTGATTAACTTTAGCCAATGACAGCTATACCACAGGTAACATACGCTGATGAACGGCTACATAGCGATTATATAAACTTACTTTTAATCAAATTTAATAAAACGATTCATGGTTATAAATAAATTCCCATGTAATCACAATCTCCCAATCAGCGACGTCTCAATACAGATGGAAGTATCCACACATAAGCAAAAGAGAAAATCTTTTCTTTTGTTTAAACAAAGTTGGAATTCTTGTCAGAGAATTTTGGGGTGGCTAATACATTTTGCTTGCAGAACTGACCAATCAAATTACGGATCAGAAACATATGTGGTATTTGGAAGAAAATTAGTGTTGCTGTTAATAATCGTGTGTATGAGTATATGATTGAAAGTGGAATTAAACACTCTGAAGTCCTAAAGTGTGGCGGGACAAATAGTGTGGCTTACGATGTAAAGGGTCAGAGTAACAATTAGCTTTATGCCTGGAACAATATCATAACGTGTATTTTATCAAAAAATTAAAATGATCTGCCACTGTTATTTCATAGTCGAGATGTATTTTATTCTGTATGATCGAAAAGCATTTCAGCCAAAGAAATAACACAGACACAATAATACTTAATCTACGTATGACTTGGTTTCATTATTGAATTCAATAATGTCACAACGAATGTTTCTAGGATTGAGTCTGCACCACCGTTTCAGAAGGGCCCATTGTAACTGCTGAATCGCCAGACTTCCCATTGGTACCACAGAGATGATGTCTTTGTTGTAATTTGCTGTCCTGCAAACTCCAACTTGTTTCTCTTTTAAAGATAGCCATGCGCAGTTGGCGTATTCAAGTGATCGATTAATGGCTTTCTTATCCACTGTTATTACTGTAGGTTTCAATGGGCGCAACCTTTGGGACTATTTCCAGGAAATCACATTAAACTTTGTCTGCCAATGTAGCGTTATAAAGTATTCTATGTACAATTTTAGATATGACCTGGAATATTGCGTTTTTAATCAATGGTACTAATTGTGAAATGAACTCATTGGTGTAGATGAGAAATTTTCTTCACCTTTGTTTAGCTCTTCTATAATTTTGATGGGCATTGGCTGATTGAAGTCGTGCTACACATTACAG
>JARFOD010012623.1:0-11324 GCA_031763545.1 Mopalia muscosa
CGGAGGTCAACCCATGTTATGCAATGATGTTTAACGTTGAATCCACCCGCCATGACCCTACACTGGGGTGTTAAGGTAGTTCGTAGCGTCTTAAATGGAACAGGACACCAAAGACATTGCTCGAGTGATCGCCCTTGAATGTGTTATTACAGATGGCGCTACGGCGCTGGCTGACCTGGATTGCTTGAGTGCACAAGACCTAGGTCAAGCCAGGGCTTTTCCCGGGCTGATTGAGGTCAACAGGTGCGGTTGCGTCTCGTCTGCTTCAGTCACAGCTCACTTCATTTTTCAAAAGGGCTATCTATTCTTTTTTATGATATTGAGTCAGTCATTTATTGTGTGTGTTTGATAAACTTTAGAGCAAGAACACTATAGTACACAGTACACCATACCGCTAGCGCCATCTGTAATCGCACATTCAAGGGCGATCACTCATGCATCACTTAGGTGTCTATATCCTGGCCTAGCTAGCGCCATCTGTAATCGCATGATCAAGGTCGTGACGGCGTCGTGACGCCTCAAGAGGCCGCATGACGCCGCAAAACGCTATCGTGACGGCGTCGTGACGCCGCAGAACGCCGCAGCAGTGCTTTCATCAGTTTACGAGGTTTAATAACATTCGAACAGTAAGACCAACAAAAACACTCGAATGGAAAAGATACAAACATAAAACAGGTAAGCTTGACTTTGTTGCACAAATGTATGCAGTTTAATTCATTGAAAATCAAGTAAAAACAATAAACTTATTAGAGTAACTTAATCAAATAAACAGTCGGTCTAATAATCCGTTGAGAGTGGCCTTTAAGTAGCTTTCCATCGTCAGCCTGTGACCTATCCTGTAAACCAATATAGAACCTTGTAAACAAACATTGACTTACATAATAAACTCCGGATCACGGGTTTGAGTTAAACGATAAAAAGGGTTCCGCTCGGATATTAAGACAAGGAACATTGTGGAATGGAGAATCCGTCTTTATATAAGTGAAATCCCATTGAGTACGATGTTAAACACCAACCAAAGAAATAACCAACCAGACAAAAAAACCGGATCTAAACCAAGTTGACTTGACCGACAAAACCTAAACGCTGTTGCCACGGAAACAACCCTTATGAAACATCTTGACTTAATAAAGACAAGCGTTTGTTATTGTTAAATTTAAGTCCTTTTCCAAGGAACACGGTCATACTATATAGCTCTCTCCTTCTGTTAGCCAATTGTATAGGCAATCGGCCCCGGCCTGGAAGAAATATTTTTCGTTAGGAGTCGCTCGGAATAAAGCGATGTTTCGTTTGAGACCGGCCTTTGGAGAAAAGGAAAGCAATATAAGCCCATCGATTTGTACTTTTTCAATTCCAGTCTTACTTCAACGTTACTGATTTAATGTTTAAAAAACTTTAAACAACAGAATTTGAATGACGGTGTCGCTTTGAAAACATATAGAATTTGTCCCAAGCTTACCTGGGAAGAATCTGTCGATACAACATTCTTGGTTGATCCCCCCTGGGCATAAACCATACCGATAATTTCCTAAACATCTTCTAAACGTTGGCTGACAAATTCCACCACGTCTAAAACATCGACGATCTGGAAGAGGATTGACAAAAGTAAATTACAACAAAGCGTCACGAGATTTGTCTCCTGGTAGCTTTAATATGCTTATGTCGTAAATTTAAAAAATAATAATAATATCTTTGAGTAGTAGGTATCGATTTGGTGCCGTTAACCCCTTCAGGTTTAAGAGCGACTGCGTGAAAAGTCTAGCCTTGTAGTTGTATTAATATAAAACCGCGACATCTCCAAAAGATGATGAACAGTTCATGCTTCATTTTTTGTGGAGATGTCACCATTATCTTATCTGTAGAAATTGAAATAATAGCCTTAACATATTAACATTTTAACATCGTTAAATTTATTTTATAATATATTTGGGTATGAGGCATCTGTTGAAAACCCTATAAGATGTATGAGCAACATTAAAATATTTTATAATGTAAAAACAGTTGGTCTCTGGCCTACTTAGTAAATATGGTGAAATATACATCTGCACTTACTGTTATTAAATCTCGGTATACAACATTGGCGGTTTAATGATCCCCTGCATAACCCAAACCTGTAAATCCCAGGACAAGGTAAGCCCTGGCGCTGGCACCGTCCACCGCGTGCTCGACACTGCCGGAAGCCTACGTAGTAAGGGCAACAGAAAATGAACTCTGAATAATAACATATCACGATGGGCATGTGTGATTTTAATCCGTACCACAATGTTGCGTTGTTCAATATTTCCACCAGTATTCCACGCATTTAATTCAGAGGGGCCCATTCAGACAATTAATGTGTCTGGTTTGCGTTGCGGCGATGCTGCTGTGGTATCAGAAACTGATCGTTACTGATAGAACGTTTTCACAAGGATAATTCTGTCGCCAGCGTCATTCATTTTCGTTTTTTTCCGGGGACAAAAATGTTGTCTCCAAAAACATTGCTCGAATAAACCTAAAGATGCTCTATCCAAAATCAGCAGAATTCTGTTGGCTGGATATTTTATTCTTAACGTTTTAAAGGTAGATTCTTAAAATATCATTTTTCTTCAACTTTATTCCAATACCGAAGCTTACCTGGTCTGCGTGTAACACAACACCGCCGATTAATTCCACCGCAAAAATTTGAAGTGTAGAATCCCGGGCAAAATCTAAATGCTGGTTGGCATATACCTCCACGGCTTGCACATCGGCTTCCTGAAATTAATGCGTATGAAAGTCAATATCTTCTCGCCAAGTTTATATCGTGGATCGAGTAAACTAGCAAACTTTGCCATCGAACGATAATTGTTTCAGACGAGCATTCCTAAGTACTGTAGAGTTGTTGCCCTAAAATTAACTGAAGCAACTTTTGTCGATAAATTTTAAGCTCTTATGGAAGTCTAATGTTCTTCTATTGCTAAATAATGACGGTATAGTTACACGAGAAACATACGATTGTTAGTCAGAGAAAGTGAGTGTAGAGACATCTCCGCCATGTACTGCGAAGAATACCAATATTCACCTCCAAAAAAAGGTCCTCCTGACCCGATAAGTGGATTTGGTGTTGATGATGGCAGCTCGTCTATAATCTCAGAGGGCAGCATATCTTCAGCCTCTACATCGTAGGGGATTTGTGCCGCACCCATGGGGTCCATTGGACTCACTGTTTAAAAAGGATAGATAGATGATCACCAAATGATAATTGATTGATTGGTATTTTACGCCGTGCTTAAAGGCCTAAGAATTAGTGAAACAATTTGACATTAATCAGCGTAGTTTTGGAAAAATCCTGGTCGGTTATATTGTGTCTGTTTGTTTGATTGGGGTTATCAATGGTTTTTTACTTATACGACTGCTATAAGGCATATACTGTTTCCTGCCTTATCACCCTGGAAAATCGGGAGCAAACCTATCGTACAATCCACACCCGCAATTTCCGGAGCCCCATCGTGCGGCTGGCTCACTCATATATACCTGACGGTCGACAGACTGACATGAGCCCGTAAAGGTACATCGATGTAAGTTATATTGTAGAAATAAAGAATAATTTTAGAACTTAGCAGCGCTTCTTTGTTTATTGGCCGCACTAACTCAAATATCCATAATTTACGTGGATATTGGCCTAGGTGTTCCCAGGAGGTGTACAGTTATTCTCCCATTAATATCCTTTAGTGCTGCCTAGCTTTTATTATTTGTCTTCGGATAACCAAAATGCTATTATGGACTACTGGGTTTTCCCAAATCTGCCTGTCCTGTCTTCTTGTTATGATTTGTGGGGGTATTAATTTATTAATTAACGTTTTATGGATTTATTAATTAAATTAGTGCGACAAAGTACAGCCAATTTAGATGCTTTATAGACTTATATCTGCATTGCAGGACGTCACTGTAAATTCAGTCAGGATTTGACAATACATCGAACAAAATATTTATCAAAGCAGTCAATTATCGATATTGTCCTATGGAAGTCTATTGCTTTACATGTAATGGTACCAAATATCTATTGGTCTCATAATATAACCCTTTTCACGAAATCTTGCATTCTATGACATGATTTTTCCTTCTGGTAGATTCGTATGATTCGTGTAAAGATCATGTATTGTTTACGTTTACTAACTGGTAGTCTTTAACATTAATCACACTTTTAAGCTTCAAAGAAATGTGTATGCTGAGGTTTACTTTAAAAACATTCAACCCACAAAACTATCTGGATAGTTTAGGAATAATGTTTGAAATATTTAATGTCTAAGTAATGAATAGTATCTAAATAATTTATTGCAATAGCATCGGGTGATCTTCAAAGAACTTATTGCAATAGTATCGGAGTAGAGTCCAACAATTTTATTGTAAATGGTGTCGATTAAGCGTATTAAGAAATAATTGCAATATCGTTGGAATCCTTTCCGTAACTCATCGGAATAGCTAGGGTCGGAATATCGTCCGAACTACTTATTGCAGTAGTGTCCAAAAAGACTGAAAACGCAATAGTGTCGGGATAGTATCCGTAGTACTCCTTGTAGTAATGTCGGAATAGTGTTTTAAGTACTAAATGCATTTTAGTGTCGGAATAGTATACATAGTACTCATTGTAATAGTATCAAAATAGTTTTCCAAAAAGTCAATGTAACAGTATAGGAATAGTCGGAACACTATCACAATAAGGATTTAAAGACAGCAACCGTAATATCCACCTGTTGCAGAAATTATACTAAAATAACTTTACATGGATAGTCTTTATAAAGCCCATTATTCCCACAACTCATTTTTATAATATTGTCAACATGCAGCTATACAGAACGTGGCGTGGACCAACAATTTACTAAAGACGAAAGCTTCCATCGTGAGTCTTGTTTTTGTTGAAGCACGAAATGGCGGCGAAATCGTGCCTGAAAACAGTATACTGGCGAAATAATCGAAATAACATGAAATTATCAATAGCAACTATCTGAAGTAGACATTGACTTATTTTACACTTTGTACTTACTTATTCCGGAAGATGAGCCAATAACAAAGACCGCCACAAACACCAAACTGCAATGGAAGGCCATTTTGGTTAGATGGTTAAATCATTCACTACACAGCCCTCTTATTTATACTGCTCAGTTTTGATAATTATGGATAAAAAGAAGAAATATTACATCGGCTGATTGTTCAATTTGGGGATTAATTGATCGACGTCTTGTCGCATTAGACATATAGGTGGTTAGCGCATATAGTTTGCCTACATTATTATATTTTCTTCCGTTTTTGATTAAACTATATTTGGCTACACGAGCCAACTATAGTTTTTTTTAGTTTATAGGTTTATGTCACACACGATTTTATTTCTTATTTAATATAAAAACGATTCCCGTGTTTAAAGAGGTATATATACAATTTAACTGAAAGTGTCGGTCGTCGTTAATTGGTATAACGTTAATACAGATATGAACCGGAATGCTGTTAAAGCAGTTTTAATAATTGAGCTAAATTTGTAATTCATATAACGTTTGACTTATCTATTTATGCAGCAGCTATACTCATGTTAAGTACTGGATCGAATGGCAGCCCAAAATAACAGATCACCCGACAAGTCGCCTTTTCAAATCAATTAAGAAAAATTGAACTATTAAATATGACTTGAAGGCTGAACAAACAACAGCACTGGGGCATCTGGATATTCATGTATGTCTCGCGACCACATGATAGGCTTTGCCTGATGGCAAATAACGACTGTAATTGACGTCAATTTCGACAGTTTTAAAAATTGTTGCAAAAGGTCAAATATCTTTGATCCGAAGAAGAATACTTAATGCATTGAAATAAACAGAATTGTTTTGATGGGGATATGGGCCTGAAATAGGCCGGTAAGTAAACTAAATTCACGATTTAAGCCTTGAGAGACCATACTGGCCTGGATAGAAAGATCCTCACTGCGAGGGAGGCCAAGAACATCGCCGAAGCTATACAATTCGTGAAGGGAAAACAATCCCCCCGAGGAGCTGTTCGAGATGATGAACACAAGAACACGTCATGAGCCCATGTAGCTAGGTGCTACGGAATTCACCGAATCTGGCATCCGTGCGCTCATTCGGACCGAGGTTAGAGATGTACTTTCGAGGTTTAACCTACCAAATGAGAAGGGGGAAACACGGCAATAGGCCTACCACAGACGCGGTAGATTCCGTAGATTCTGTACAACGAACCGCCCCAACAACATCAATTGGATTGTCAACACGATCATCTTCTTAGACAGAGACAAAATAGAGGTGACTTCAAAAGTGCCGCCGTTTCACTCCACTGGACTGCAGAAGATTGACGAAATGCTTCAACAGTGGAGAGACGTGTTTGAGGTACACGGGAAGAAGAAATCTGGACGTCATAGCCTCAGTCAAATGCATCATTTTCACGGCCCACAAGTCAACGACCGCATCGTCTTTCCCTTTCGAAACAGAAGGTTGTCCAGGTACAGATCGAAGAAATGTTGTCCTTAGGTGTTATAAGACCAAGTTCTTCTGGCTGGGCACACCCACGCCTGTTAGTTCCAAAACCTGACAGTTCTGTACGTTGTTGTGTGGACTATCGTAAACTTAACTGCATCAATTGGTCAGATAAGTATGATATTTTTGATAGGTTAGCCGGTAGTTCAATTATCACAAATTTACACTTCGTACTGACAAAGTAAAATGGACCCAACAGATATTCACAAAACAGCTTTTGTCTGTTCAAAAGGTTTATTCGAATGGACGGTTATGCCTTTTGGATTACAAAAACTGCCCCAAGTCTATTTCAATGAGCCATGTACGTCCGTACAAAGGAAAAGTAGTTTTTGTTTATATAGATGACATTGTTATATTCTCCAAGAATCCTACTGAACATGCCGAGCACTCAGACAAAATTTGAAAGAAATTAAGAGAGTTTAACATTCAGTTAAAGTCCAAAAAAGTGGTCTTGCGGCATATCGGGATATCTTTTAGGATATAGTGTCAGCTGAAGGCATATCGCCTCAGAAACAAAAATTCAAACGTATTAAATGTATGTCGCCCCCTAGACTAGTTAAGGAAGTCCGTTCTCTATTCAAGATGACTGGTTTGTTATTATCGGTCATGCATACCAAATTATTCAAAGATAATAGAACCCCTGTGCTCAGCATTCGAAGAGCTAAAAGAAATATTAGAATCGGACATCGTGCATGTCCATATGTTCCAAAAACCGTATAAGTTATATACTGCTGCTTCAGCTTTGCTGTAGTTGGAATCTTGACCAAACTAGCGATGTCAGCAAAGAACAAGTTGTTCAATACGTACGTACCAACAACCCTATAAGGAAGTCCGTTGAATTGACCAGTTATTGAACACAGGGCGTACGCTTTGATCTATGCGTAAAAGAAGTTGAGACCTTATTTGTATGGCAGTGAGTTCACCGTATACACAGACCATAAACCGCTAAGATCCCTTTTCGTGGGGTAAATCAAAAATACAAAGATACAGGGATGGAGTATGTATATTGGAGAATACGGTACAAAGATCGAGTACATTAAGGGTTCCCATAATGTACAAGCTGACATGTAATCACTTCGTATGGAAAAGAATGCCTAAGGAAATAACGGATCCTTTAGATAAATGTCCGCAATTCCAGGTTAATAGACCGATCCATAGACCGTTTATCATTACAGACTTAAGGAAAGAATTAAAGCCAAACTCTTCAAGAGATAAAATTTAAACAGATACGCACTGACCACAGACAGAATAACAAAGCGAGACACTGAGAGATTAAATTGCCTGCGGCACTGACTGCTTACAGAAGCACTGTTCATTCTTCTACATGCTAAATTCCTTTCTTTCTTACCCACGGACGTAGGACACGCTGACCATTACTTCACTATACTTGTCGACGTGAATAATGACTTGTGTGAGCGTTTAATCGCCTTATGCATATCTATATACTGTATAGTTTATTGACTACGGATTCGCATCAACCTTAAGCAATGCCATTCACAGGGCCAGTGGCTCACTCACGTGATTATCTCAGGACGTGCGAACAGTAAAAAGTTTCTTGCAGGAGATACTGTTGCTGTTAAGGCTGATGAAAGGATCACCTTCACTAGCCGCAAAGATCTACAGTATCAAATCGCGAAAATTAAATTACCCGTTGCATACTTCGCCATACTAGATCTGAAAAAACGGTCTTGGTCAATGATTCAAAAGTGAGAGTAGCGGAGAAAATTTAGTTTGGGATAAGTTAAGTCCTCGTCCTACCAAGCATACTGCCCTTGGTATAAACAAAAGCGTTCAGAAAGTTGAAAAGTTTGCTATCCATCAAGTACCTGTACCAGAGCTTAGATCTCGGATGGCCAGTCTGATCAGACACGCTCTAACTCCGCCCCTTGTGATGGATGATCCTCCTAACGCACTAGTGCCTAGCGTTAACGAAGGGACGTCCTCTCCGAATTTGGAAATGGACCCTGAAGCGGTTAACATCGACCTACCCTCTGATCAGTCTTTTGACCTATCAGAGATTAACATTGATTCCGCCCCCACACATGGCTATACTCTTAGAGAAATAAAACCGTACGCACTCTTGTCCTCGCATTTGTTTGACAAGAAGCCACGCTTGTTAGCACTCGAATTTAAGTAAGCTTAGGATATGAGTATACCTTATACTACCTTAATTTCGAAATTTATTTAAGTGACTTTATATTGTGAAACGTGTCGTCTTCAGCATGACGCCACTCCTAGGGCTCACCCTCCTCGTCTTTACTAGCACCGTTCACGATGAACTAACTCGACTAGAAGATGGCATGCTTGTTTCAAGAGGACAGCCTATCCAGGTTGTTAAAGGGGAATGGACTTATCAATCTTCAGGAAATCCCACTTGCATTGGTAAAGAAACTTTCTGACTTGGAAACTTCCCTAAATTCATCCTCTCGTATTGGTGACTTCACTCCAAATGATATCATTGGAAGGATGTATCGTTTACGATACACCCACAACTTCCTTTTTATGATTGCCCAAGATAGTGACGAAACGTAACAAACGAGGACTATAAGACTTTGTTGGAAAATCTTATATCAGTTGGTTGACTCCTCTAACAGATCAGACGAAAAGCAGCTTTTTGTCACGCTCATTCTTCGCTGTGGACAAATTTTTAGACACTTCAGAACTGACCACCAGCTTACTGACTGCAGAGTTTAACTCCTTCAAACATCAATCTCTTCCTTAGAACTAGGTAGACTGAGTGAAAATCTCTTCCATCGAGAATAATTTGATGAACTTTGTTCTCGTCTACCTGCAGGTACGAAGCTTATTGAACCTATTGAATGGCATTACCAACATACTGTCATTTGACCCGTATGGAATAACTAGATGGTGACATATATTGCGTCTCTTCCACTTATTTATGATGGATCTTACACGCGATACAATATTAAATCTTGGCCAACTCCGCTAGCAGAACAAAGACATTTCACACATGTTTCCCTCTCCATGTCGGTACATAGGAACATTTGTTTTTGTTTATATATATGACATTTGTTTTATTCTCCAAGAATCTTACTGAACATGCCAAGCAAAATTTTAAATAAATTAAGAGAGTTTAACCTTCAGTTAAAGTTTTTGCGGCCTATTCAGTAGATCTTTAGGATATAGAGTGTCAGTTGAAGGCATATCGCCTCAGGAACAAGAGGTCGATTTTATTGAAAGTATTTCACCCTCTAGCACAGTTTAAGGTAATACCATATTAATTCTTGGCCGGCTCGGTTAGCAAACAAAGGCATTTCACACATGTTGAAGTTTCCCTCTCCCTTGTTGGCATGGACACATAGACAGGTTGGTATTTAATTTATACCAAGCTAATATGTTGCTAAAATTCCCATGTTTGCTTTGCTAACGTTCAAGTGTCCTCTAAAAATATCAGTTGTGTATCTTCTATTGTATCAAACAAAAATGACCTGACCTGTTTAGTTAAATTACTAAAAACAAAGGACACTATGTGTAAGATTTTCCTAATCAATATGAATGATATTGCCCTGCAAACTTTGGTGATAACATCTAGGAACATTGCATTGATGTAGACACTATGACACACAATTAGAGACGGAATTTATATATTGGATCCAGGTAACTGTAGTTACATAGGAAACGGCTGGAAAATAAGAAGCACGATAAAATTGTCCGATAGGCTGAGGCTAAAGAGTAAAACTGTCTATAACCCGTGTGCCAGCGCTTCTTAAGGAAACTCGGTTGCTGCAACAAAAATTATTTGACGCCACGCCTTGGCATGTGTTATCGAAAATCACGTACGTACCCTCACCACTTGAAAATACCCAACCCTCTAATGTTCCCTTAGAGATGACAAATATTTTTCGCTATGTTATGATTAGTTTAGTTGCTGTAACTCTCTTTTCGTGCTTTTGTTTAATCTGTTTATGGAAGAGATATGGCGATACACTACCAAACACTTGTACACCTTGTCTTCCATCTTATCGCAAATATATAAATACGAAGAAATTGAACAGGACGAGATGAAAGTGTTAGAACTAACCCCGTTGGATAAAACTGCCAAGGACGAACGTTTGGTTCCGAAGACTCAAACAATTTAAATGTTATTACCTTGTTATTGTTGCATATTTTAATATATTTACAATATGTTTTGTTTACAATCTGTCACTATAAACAGTATTGTTTTGATTGTAATATATATTTGTTTTGTTTCAAATTGTATTACTTGATGATGATGCTGGTTACGGTGATATTTACAGCTTGTTTTACTGACCAATGATCTTAGAGATCACAAATTCCGATCTTCTTATGAAAGAAGAGATCAAAGGAACTGTACTTAAAACTGTATCTCTGGGTGACAGTTTTACGACTTAAAAATATTGGCATGTGAGATGCATATGTCAGAATGGAATAGACATAATCGAGTCATTATCAATTCCCCCGTGATACTGAGCTTCAGCTTTCTTCACGATTGTTGTGCTGTTTTCGCCTTAACTCACAACCTCTAAATTGACATTTCAATTCTGTTACTAAAAGTTATTGTCGTTATCAACCCTGTACCTGCTGCTGTCTTCTCCTACCGGATTAAATATCTACGTCTGAATTTGTCATCTTCTCTTGTTGATTATTGCTACATGTAAGTTGCAAGGGCTACCCAATGAATCCTTCTACAAAATGTGCGACAGTCAAGATAGTCCAAAAACCATATTCTAAAAATAAGTAAAAGTCTTCGTGTGTAACACAATACATTAATTTCCATTTTCATAACCTGATTGTAATTCTGGTTATCATTCATTAAAGAGGATCACAAGCACCAGTTGAGTCATC
>JARFOD010012634.1:0-11324 GCA_031763545.1 Mopalia muscosa
CGAAGAATCGAGAACCGAAAAAAATAACCGAGAACCGAACCGAACCGAAGAAAGGTCGAACCGTGACAGCCCTAATAATTTCTAATGTGTCATATATCATATACAATAAGTTAGCTTGTTTCTCAAAACAGGTATGTACTGTGTATGAGCTCTTGGAATTAATACCTTTAACAAGTTTTATAAGTGAATTTGTGTTAAACACCATAACTCCATATTAAAAGTCCAGATTTTTCTGAAATTTGGGGTAGATATTACATAACATTGAACAAGAGGGATATCGTCGGCTTGGTTCACTTTACGCATATTAAATACTCAAACAAGCTTTTTACAGACATAAGATTTAATTTTGCATTGTTACCTTAAAGGCAATAGTGATACTTTCCTTCATTGGCGGAACAGGCAAGCAATTTTTAAAGCTATGATCAAGCATAATTAATTCTCTAATTACAACTTACATAATCCAGATCTGTTTTGTTTTCTGATGTAAAGATGATTTAAAATGCATATTTAATTGATACATTGATAATTTACATGTGTGAATTAGCTCAGATTCAACAAGTGGATGAAAGAGGAAATGGTGAATGCAATTAGCACTGAGTAATGAACTGCTCAATGTTGAGGCTAAGAAGCAAAATATCATGCCACCAATGGACCATACAGGCCTACTTTACCTGAAATCCCATGGACTGGGACGAAATTTATGAAAACTTGTATGGGCTTAGGGTATATTGTGTTTGGGAAAAAATTTACAGTCTAATGCGTTGTCTTTGTCATTATAGGTGTTTTAAAAAAAAATTAATCCAAAATATTTTTTAATTTGGGTTGAATATATTATATATATATTATATACATGTGTCATGAGGCCTTTAAGGCTTGTGTTAACATTTGACAAGACTAGCTTATAATGCAGGGACTGATCATTTACTATCCAAGTGGAAAATAGACGCTGAATTCAAACATTTGTACATGTTAGTCTGTTGAAACTTAAAGTGATGATCTTTGCAAATGGATAAAGTGAATAGTTGCTTTACATCTGCTAATCGTTTTGTGTAATAACTGCTAAATATGCATTGTTTTTGCAAAATTGGGAAGGGGGCAAGATTTATTTTCCTTATAAAAAAATTGTGGGGGTGTTGAGGGTTTGGGTGCCGAATCTGGTGGCGTCTAAACCCTTTCAAATGGGTTGAAAAAGAGCCTGCATCATGTTGTGAAATCATGAGGAGTTTTGCATGCATTAATGCATGTGTGTGTATAACAGTCCTTGAGCCATGGTTATGTCATACCACAATTTACTGTCCAACATTTCTGCCTTTTTTTTTTCATTTTGTGTTTTATGTACAAGGATAATTGTTTGACTGATTGTATATAAATATTTAAAACTTAAGCTGGTTTTATTTTTATTATGAATAATTTCAGGGAAATAGTTTTATGTTCATTCTCCTCTCTTTAGTCTCTTATTTATTTTACATATTCGTATTAATTATACCATTCATTGTCCAGCTTGTAAACTATGGCACCATTAATAATGTCCTTAGAAACGTTTATTTTAATTTCATGTAAAATTATGATAGAAGTGACTTGGATAGATAAATTTGTTCTAGTATTTTTGTTGTTGTTGTAAGTAACTATTTATTTAATATGGCATGTACATGTACATGTGTAGTACAAGCATCATACTTAACAAGAGTTGGGTTTTAAACACTTGTTTCCCTGGAAAAGGAATCATGTCACATTTTGTATAAATTATTCTGTGTTTTTCTGTGATCCACCTTGAAAAGTTAGATCATCTAAAATTACTAAGGATTTGGTGTAAACTGAAATGTCATAAACCAATATGATACTATATAATTACATGCAACTTATCATTTGTACAAAAAATTCAAACTTCTCCACAGAGCCTTGGGGTTTGTAATATTAGCTGGACTAAAATTTATAGGAGCAGAATACAAATCATGTAATGTGAAAAGCAAAAAAATAAGTTGGGTCTGGGGACTTAAATGATTAATGTATGTAATCAGAATTAAATTTTACAGGAGCAGGACTTGTTATTTATATGCAACTGTGGCATTCATGTGGCCCTGGGACCAGTTGCTGGGAGCACTATTAGTTGTTGTAATTTTAAAATGCCTGTTTAAATTGCTATAAATAGAGGCCTACCGAGTAGAGATGGAATTTCAACATGGTGTAATTAAATTTAACCGCTTTTCTAGCATACTTCGGCTGCTCTACCAAATTTTATTTGTATGTTATAGAGCTATATCTTAATTATGCTCAAAGTATAGACTAAAAAGGTAAGGCCCTGTGAGGGAGTGGGTGGGCCATGGCCCTGCAGAATACTGCCTCGGTCAATCGTAAGAGGCGAGAAAAGAGGTTGCTTTCTGTTGCCCTGCTGTTCGCAGAGCTAAAGGGTAAAGTGAAGCAGATTTATTTGTGATGTATATCATGTTCTTACATCTGTTAAATGACGCTGCTAAAGTTTGCTTATGATTCTACCTGGGGCCTCTCTTACAAAGTAGCTGTAGGTCTAACTCAATGTCCAGGACGCTCAGCAATTTGTTCCATCATGACAATTTATTTAAACCTTAAGTACACACATCCTTGCTTAGAAAAACAAATCCCAGATTATCTTTTAGTCAAACAATGCTTTTTTTTAACAATTTACTTTGCACAAATTTAAAATGAAAATAACATTGTCATTCATAGTTGAATTTATTGTTCTTTTATGCAATTGCCATTCCTATATATTATTTTATGTCGTGTTGAATTGTTGTAATAGAAAATATTGAAATATATTTCCATGGAAATCCAGTAAGTGGTTTTAGGAACCTTCCTGTACATTGTGCTCGGCTGTCAAGCATTCATTGAATGAAATAACTTTAAGTATGGTGTAAAACCCCAATCAAATTGAGGAAATCCATCAGAATACTCATGCTGTTAGAGAACTAACATTAATAATGACCAGACTGGATTATTTTTCAAATCTTAGAAAAAATTCAATGACTTAATTAAAAGGGGTTTCTAGTGCTTCTCTTTCAGATATGATACTGTAGTCATCTATTTCCAATAGATGTTGAACTGTATTACATGTATTGTGTATAATTTGTGTTTTAATTTATAATAAAAAAACTAGACGTCGTAAAAAAAATTTACACATGAAAATATTTCTTCTGTTTTTGTGAATTTCCTTGACATTGAAGATCCTTAACTAAATTTTTTGATGACCAGTTAGTGAATATAGAAAAACTGATAATTGTCAGTTGGTGAAAGTAAAAAAAGCCACAACTTAGAACTAATGAAACAAAACTGCGCCGGTTTTAACTGAAGTCCTATGAAAGTTGTTATCAGTAAGCTGCATAGAAACTTCAAGCTAAATCCACTGAAAGAGGCCCTTTGCCTACGAGTGGTTTGTTTGAAGTAGCAATGCTGTCTTTGCTTAGCACTGGGGAAAATTTACTTTTAAACATTATGAAAATGCTTCACATCTTACTTGTGCACATTATTGTTGGAATACATCAACCTTGTATAAGTGAAATACCGTTAAGCATGGTGTAAAACACCGATCAATCGATCCATTGAAAATGATAGGAAAACTGACTGTGTTACACATTGCTCAGAACACAGCTGGACAAATTCTTGTCATTGTATTAATGCAACACACTGTACGAGAGAGATATTAGCTTGAGCAAAGACGACAAATATATAATTTATATGATGTTATTTTTAAGGACAGGTTTAACATTATTAATTGTCTCAAAACCCTGGAAGCTCCTCTTCTCTAGTCAAGTGTTTTATATTGAGCTTTCTCCATTACCATCCTTGGAGAAGTTAACATATCAAACCTGAATATATACTGCTGAGGTATCGCTTGGTGTGTAAAAGCCATTTTGTATTTGTGTAGTGCCCTTTGATTGGGGCTTATTAGGTCTGACACAGCCAATGCAAGGGGTCGCTGAATGGTCTGATTCTCTGGTGCAATAAAGTCAAAGGTTGTAACGGAGAGTAGCTCAGAACAAAACACTTGGCTTGCAAAAATGATGGAAGCTTAATGCTAGAGTGTTGATCCAAAACTTCAACAGGGTAGAGAATTATCCAATGTAAAATAAGGTTTATTTCTTTAATGGGTAATACAAGTCCGCTACCAAGGTTCCATCTACAAAAGAAAGCCAACACACAATGCACAAAGCAGATGTGCTAACTAATATTGTTTCATTAGTTATTCTAGCGTACAAAAAAAACATGCGTTTAATTTTTCCCTTGGTAATGTATTTGATAAGCAAGGGCTTAGGCAGACACCCGTCCAAATGGACACCCTGAAGTGAACAATTGCCTCATTTAGACACCCTGTTTTAAGAAACTTTAATGTGCAGGAGATAAGAAAACTGTCTAAATTGGCCACCCAGTCAGTTGAAAAGTGAAGTTAAATGATCATTTTGGACACCATTTACTTTTGATTTCTGGCTTAGCCCCTGCTTGTGATTTTCTGCAGGATGTTTCTACGGTAACATGTGAACTAGTCAGCAACATAACCAGGAAAGGGTTTGAGATGTTTATACAGAATCTGCTGTGGGAAAAACAAGTCTGCAATTCAAAAGGAAAAACGATAGAAGTATTCAGGATGAAGGTTTGTTCTGCAAGGAATTGTCAAATTTAACAATAATTTGTAACTTAATAGTTTTGTTGAATTTTTTATTTTAAAAATGTTAAAATTCTCATGTGAGTACTGTTATATTTGATGGAGCTAACAAAATGTGATGAAACCTAATTATTTTCTTAATCACATTTTTAAAAGTCCTAATACGTATATAAAGTCAGATAAAATAAATTCAAACTTTCTCAATTGGTGCTCAAGAAAGTGGAAAGGGGCATAATTTAGCAAATTAGACGCTCATAAGGACAGGATTATCTCCCTTTATGCTAGTAACGCTGTTTAACCTATGTGATGGAAACTATTAAAGGTAATTTATTATCCAAAGTTTTTTGTTTTTTTTTAACTTGCATCTTCTCCTGTCATATAACTGTTAAGTGTGACATTGAGGGTGATTTATACACCCATTGGGCTGGGACTCTATCATATAAGTGAAATAAACGCAAATACTTGGATAAAATCCCACTCAAACAAATGGACAATTCTTTTGAATCATTTATTTTATACTTTTTTACAGTCATATTTACTTCTGCCGAACAGTTTTAACAGTCTTATTACACACATTGGACAGCTGCAGTGGAAATAAAAATTCCAGGTTATTCCTAAATTTGGGCTGGATTACAAGTTTCTTCTAGATTTTTTATTTTGAACCTTTTCTTTGCCTCCAATGTAAGTGGCTTCAGCAATCTTTTTATTAACCATAAACAGCATCTCTACTCATGAATAGCTGGATCTTGCTGCTGTCACGGTGTGATTTATTTTCCACAGGGTGTTTTGTCATTAATGGACTGTGATGATAAAGTTGTTGTACAATCAGTTCAGGAGTTATATGATCACCATGTTACTACAAAATGGCTGCCGCAGGAAGAGAGGATAACCAGAATTGTATTTATAGGTACTGTTATAATTTATTAATCTCCCTGTTAACATAATTTCAATCTTGTCTTTGTTAAAAATGGTCAATTTCAATCTGTCATTGCATTAAAGGTCTTTTTTTATTTGGACTGATTGTCACAAAAGGCTGTATGACAATATACCAAAACCTAAAAATGCACAGCTCTGAGCTCAGGCCAAAATGAGGCGATTTGTTGCATTGTCTTGTACTGGCGACTTTATTCTGCAGTATGTGCTGGGCCCGCGGCCGTGGCTCAGTGGTAGCGAGTGCGCTTCCTAAACTGAACCGGCATTGATTTACCGTTTGCTGGATCGATTCCGCCTGTCAACCATCTGGTATATGAGCGAATCACATGTTGTGGCTCTGGCAATTGCGGGGGTGGTTTTTAAGAGGTTTTCTGTTGATTTTTCGCGGTAATAAGGATGTATACAGTGTGAAGGGGAAAATCTGTCATCATATAAGTGAATCACCTGTGAGTACGATATTAAACACTAATCAAACAAACAAATAAAAGCCCTATGTGCTTTAGTTGTGTTACATTTGTAGCCACCATTTTCTTTTCATTTTGTTGTTGTTGCTATTGACAGTCTGTGGTTTTAGTGACCTAAATCATGGCCTAAAACCTAAATCAAACAATCAACCTATATAAATTGTTTAGTATAAGCAATCAAAACATCCTTTTTTTGTTATTGCAGGTAAAAATTTAGACAAATCTGTTATTTTATCAGAGTTGTCTAAATACATAGAGACTGTAGGATGATGGGTCATGTGATACAGGAACATTAAAGTCCCATGGCAACAGGATGTTTAAGAGATTAAAATGTTGATCAAATAAGATCAGAAATTATCCTCCTTGGAACTTGATAGATTGATTTATTCACATCAGTTTTGGACCGACATGCAAATTGTTATTACTTCATTAGGGGCCACCATTAATTTTGGTAATTTTTTTTGTTGTCAGCATAGGAAGCATAACTTAACTTTAAAAAAAATTGATTTACCATTATCATCAACTAAGATTACTATCATTATAATTTATTTAAAAGAAGTCTCTTATCACTGGAAAACTCATGTCCCTATTGACACTGTGTGTTAGGGTCAAGTTTATTTTTAGCTTTGTTTATTGTCAACAATAAAGTGGTTTCAGAAATAACTCCAACCACTATTCTGTAGCTCTTCCACAAACAATGAAAAGTTTAGTCAGTTTTTAAAATATCCGTTTGAAATCATCTTTGTACCACTGGATGGTACCTTTTGGTTGTAATTTCTCTCCAACTGATGTTCAACACCTGCAAAATAACTCTTTTATGAAATAAATTACTTTGTTTTTATTTGTATCTTGGTTGTTTTTGATAAACGTGTAAAAATCAATATGCTGAAGGCCACCGTGTAAAGATGTTTCCCCTGAGAGATTTCTGAATTCAAAAACAGTGTTAATCATTGGTGGAGTATTTATGGGATGTGTAAACTTTACACGATATCGGATAATTTTGGCGAACAATATTTCTAATTTCTAATTGGAAATTAGAATAATGATTTGGTAAATTTTGTCATTGTCTTTTTTTAAAGATAATCATTTTTTAATAGTTGATATGAACCCTTCACCAATGCAGAGCAAAGCAGATATTGAAGCCCCACAGTTTGGAAATAGGTGGACGATTTCAGGCACTTTCTCGCGTTACTTGTCATGTATAGGCAGTCAGCCAACGCTTTATCTTGACACTTGTCACGTGATGTTTTACCCTAGAAAAAATGATAATATAGCCAATAGTGCCCCTTAACGACAGTTAGCTTCAGTGTGCAACTTTGTTGTCCATGAAGTCACACCAAGGGTGATTTCATTCTCCAAATATACGGTCTTACAGTACCGCTTATACTTCAGTAAAACAGAATTTAGAATGAATGAAACCTTGTACAAAACACCAACATGAGCATGGTTAAATAAATTAAGAATACGAGCTGCTCCACGTAAGCATTCTAAGTGTTTAATCGTGTTTTTAATTTGTTAAGTACAACCCAATATACTATGAAAATCTATGTTCAGATAGAGCATCAAATTCTTTAGTAAAATAGACTAGAACAAACGCCGTATTGTCCTGCTTAATTGTCCGAAAAATGAGAAAGAAAATTCTCTCCAAAAGTAAACAAATTGCCTCTGTAAATCATCTGACACTGTTTTAAGATGAGAGCCCACGTAGTATGAACATTCTTATAAGGGTTGTTCAACTCATACTATATGGAAATTCAAATTATTCATATGTAAATTCTTATTTAAGTCTGTTCTGGCGTCCTGTTTACCTGTTATACAAAACCGGTTTAAAAGTAAATATCTCATTGAATATTAAGCATGGTGATAAATGACAGGGTGTGTGATTTTGTTAGGATAAAAAAAATACCGACCACCATATGGGATTTAGATCTTTGTTTGCCGTGTACCAAATAAAGAGTTGACAGGAATTTAGCAGTAGTTTTGTCTATATACCAGAAAATGACTGTCCAGAATTGACATCGATATATGAAGAAAGAATATATTTTAATTGCTGTTTAATAAAGTTGGTCCCAGACGAGGCTTTCTGAAAGATCATAGTGTTCGGATATTGTTGACTATATCGTTGAGTTTTAGTTCAGAGATTTTCTGATGACCAATGTCTGATATCGTGTATTTTGATACAAGCATGTATTAACTTTCCGGCCCTAGAAACATTTAGGTTGTTTAATATGGTGACACTGGCCTTTTAGTTTTTCATCAAATGTCTTTCAGTCTGAGACTAGCTAAAGTACACCTACCTGTTCGTTTTCGACAAAGACATGTAGAGTTTAGAACCAGTCAATACATGCTGTAGTCTGACAGGTAAATTGATAGCAACCATGTACACCCGGGAGTTCTCATTTACTGAAAGCTGCTAAGTAGGACCATTTTCTAAAAATCTTAATTATATTTTTTTTAAAAATCGCAATTTATTAAATGTACTTTAACATTCAGCGGAAGACAAGGATTGTTGTAGATATAGTCTCTTAAAAATAAAGCCTCGGCGACATCCGTTAATTATTGGCATTCTAAAATGAGGTAATATCTTCAGGCGTCTTTGCTAATATTTGTGTTTTTAATTTTGCCATCGGTTCTCTTGTATGGAGAATTTAAAATTTCCAAAGTTTTCTCCTGTGGAATTTCAGAGATTTCAATAATGGTGTCAAGTCGCGTGTTGTGGAAGCGTTTCGCAACTGGGGTGTTTTCAATTTGGACCGTAATTCCGGGACTTTTCTCGCTTCTGACGGCGAAAAATGTTTCAAGATTTCAGTTTGCCCAAGGGTATAGTTGCAGATCAAAGCAAAGGCCTGGTTAAAGCTAAAGGGAGATTAACAACAGAGATAGGGAATGACGGACAAATATTTGTGTAACGCTGGCAAAAGTTTTCATTGTACCGATACGGCTCGCTATTACCCACTAATTCAACTCAGCTGATCTGCGCCTTGTAAAGTAACTGAACGCTTTGCTATAGGCAACAAACATCAAAGTTAAAACGGGGCTTTCTGCTGGTGTTTTCTTTATAAACAACTCCGATACAAAACAAGCTGTTAGTTCTCTCATTCAGTGTGAAGTAACTGCAGCACGCAATTGTCACAGTGGAGATTAACTCGATATCCGACTTAAGCTACCCTTACAAAAGCGACTAGGATTGCTGACTTACTAGGGAGGCATGTATAACAAGCCACGTGGTTCGGTCCATCTTCAGCGAGTCATTTCGTGATTACACCTAAATAAATAACTAGAAGCTTTGACTACTTGTCAAAGTGTATTCAGTTACTGGGCCTCTTCATGTATGAATGTGTACCCTTTAATACATCATTTCAATATATAAGCAATGTAATTTCTAGTTGGACCACAGACCAAGAATTGTTGACTGTATATAAACTTCGACGAGATATGTATTCCATCTAACCAAGAATAACGCTTTTAAAATGCTACATCTCCAAAAGCTGTCAAGACTTATATGGCTATGACGGGCACAGGGGCTCGATCAGTAGCCTATGATCGTGGGCGTTTGGTGATCTGCAAGGTGTATAGAGCTCTTTCTGTATTGTCAGCGGCATCAAGGGTGATTTCCTTCGTCATATGAGTGAAATAACCTGAAGTACGGCGTTAAACGGTACTCTCAAATCAACAAACTGTATATATCTCTGTCTTGAAAACGTGGGGTCTAAAGCTGTGTAAATCAATATCTAGATAGGCCGAAAGATTTTCCATTAATGGATGATACCGACATGGCAGCTTAAAAATACCCTTTTCTTAATCGCAAAACAGAGTGTATTAAAGAGTTATGTTTTCAGTATAGTGTGTTTCAGGTATAGTTATACTGCTTTATTTTCAGCACTGGAGGAACATAAGTTTTCCAACAGAACAAAGCACTTAACATTTTGTGTTAGTGTGATAATTACTGTTGTATACACCGCAGTCACACCCGTATATTAGTGAAATACTCTGTTAACTGTGGTATACTTCAATCAATCAGACCAATCAAACAGTATATATATAGAAGAGATTCTGTATGTAAGTTTTGAACGACATTTAGAAGTGGAGTAACATAATTATACTATTTCTGGATAACCACTTCTTGTTGTGGTTATCTAGAAACAGTATAATTATGAGACTCTGTATGGACTCGATTTAAGAAGTTACCAATATAAATCACTTAAATTTTTAACTGTTTAATTTGTTGGCTTTTGTTTTTGTTGTTCTTGTTGTTGCTTTTTTTCATATTTTTAAAAAATTGAAACTTGTCTAGCAAAGTATGAACTATCCATTTTTAAATTGACCGTCAGCCACATGTCATTGTAATATATTTTGAAAATATATTAATTTTGATTGGTTTAGACGCTGTGGTCACTGTTCGAAGGTCAGAGGTCGACTAGAACAGTCTTTGCTATTTACATGATACTAACTGACAAGCAACGTGACCAGATGGGCAGATAGAAACGAGTCCGTTTAGAATTCGACTGGTTTTGTCATCTCGCCTGGTTATGCCGCCACGTGCCCGATGACCATTCCAAGTAGATTTGCTGTGTGTGGTCATAGTGGGATAAACCCCTTGCCCAGCTTGGAAATTGAAAATTGGTCTGTGTTGGTCAGTCTTCGGCCATTTCACCTTTGGTCAGCGGCCACGTGCGCAATCTGTTACCACTTCTGACGCTGAAATTTACAGCAAGCGCGTACTGCCTAGCCACGTGGGCATATTTCCTAGACAATTCAAGATATATTAAACTAATATCAATTTCTAAAATCACTGTTTTGTGTGAAATTGTCACTTGTCCCATTGGAGTTAATTAGTATTTTTATGTGTATTTCACAAAGTAGCTTGTATTATTCGTTGCTGCTCAGCTGTTAAATGACCATCGACTGGCTGGATAATTGAGGTTTTCAGTGCCTCCGGACAATCTTGTGTTTCACCACACGTCCGTCGATTTGACCGACACCCGAGTCTTTACGGACAAACAAGACCACAGAGAACTTGACATGTATCGGGGCAATAAACTAAGTCCATCAATTAAGCCGTTTTCCGCTTGATGTATTTTAAATAGGGAAGCTAGGGAAAAAATTAAGCCAAAGTATTCTATAGAACATATTTATGCAATTATTTATTAATGCTCTGCGTTCTTAAGTGTTGTCTGACAACTAAAACTAAATGACATTTGTGTCAGTTGATACAGATGTGTTTTGTTTGTTTGTTTGTTTGATTGGTGTTTAACGTCGTACTCAAGGGTATTTCACTTATATGACGACGGACA
>JARFOD010012645.1:0-11324 GCA_031763545.1 Mopalia muscosa
ACTTATGGTAATTACCTTATCTCGAGATGTGTGGAGGTTATCCATAACACAACTCGAGATTAAGGTTTATTTAGAAATAAGATGATTTTTCGATTTTAATTGATTTACATCCCTGTGCCAGTGTGATTGTTTTTAGAAATATATATAAACAACCAATAATCGGACTTAAAAGCGAAGTTATATCGACCATTTCATGACGTCATCAGACTTTAAGACTCTTCCGTCAGAGTTCCGTATCGTTCCTTTCTCAACCTTCAATCGCCGTTTCACGTTGGCATTAGCACTCTGGCTGTTTATTTTTTGTTGTTTTTTTCAAATTACCTAGTTTTAACAAATGCATGTAGGGTTAAGTAGCATAAAACGCCCAGGTGAGAAAAGACGACTATCCGCGATATTTTACAAATTAAGGGAGCAACAGCTTAAGCTTTGCTTTGGTCAATTTGAGTATCTCTTGGAAGCGAAACTTTAGTCCCAAATCTCCATTTTCTACAGTTGGTGGAGGGAGGGAGCTCCTTGTTGTCCTAGTGCTTTTCCAGCTAAAGAAAAACACAAAGCCGTGTGGGATGTCTTTGTATTGTCCTGTGAGTGTCCTGTATTTGTCTGTTGGTATTCTTGTTCAGAGTCAGTGGCTGTGGGGTGGTTTCCTTCACCTATTGGGCTGGCACGCCATCATGTGAGATGATTACCTTAAGTATGGCGTTAAACCCCAAGAAAACAAATAAACAAACCTTTTTCTATGTTTTCATGTATGGGATGAGATTGCCGGAAAACATGCACATATGCTCATTAATTATCACCATTGGTTGACTCATAAGATGGTTTATTAATGATATGTCTGACTTTGTATTAACAGTAATACATTATTTGACAATTATTTATAGCCAATGGGGACAAAGAACAAAAAAACATCGAAGGCCTATAGCCTGGGTTTTTTGCTTCGGTGATTTTAGACGACTGACGTATGTCTTTCGCTGACCGGCCCATGGGTCACCTATTGACCAGGGTCTGGTTGTTTAAAAGTTCATGTACTTTAAGGCTTTGTCACGCCTCAATTGATATTATTTTTGACGTGAAGAAAACTAAGATTGGGTTATTGTTGTTTTGAACAACCGATCCCTGGTCAACAAGCTTAAGGAAACCTGACACCATTGACAAGAATCCCACGGTTACTTTTTAGTACAAATATGTTTTAATAATCAAAGTTCCGAAATGTAAACATATATACCCTTCTTTCCCTAATGGCCTTTTATCAATCAGTCTCTTTACAAGGTCATCAAATCTCACTTTAACATTTATTTACAATCCGAGTAGCTGTCTGACTGGCTTTCCAATGTTTCAGTGCTAAACATCATCCGCAATATTAAAAATGCAATGTTTTGCTTTGCCTTACAGACTACAAAACATAGGCCAGATTCTGTACAATAATTTTAAATAAATGAATAACAGTTTTGTATCGTTAGTCTCTTTCCGTTTGGAACAGGTGTTCAGCTTCACTGGACAAATATCTCTCATATATTTAAAAAATAATAATATTGTTGACTCGGGAAATTCCGGTTTACACAAAGCAGGTGAGTTAGTCGGTCGTTTTCTACTGTCAACAACATCCGGGTAGTTAGCAAATGTGTCGGATTTAGACCATTTGCTGGTTACACAAACAGAAAACATTACCTGTGACTGAGCGGTTATATGGCTTCCAAGTTCAAGTTTTGAAATCGAAAAATATATAAGTCGTATAGCTTTATTTATCATTCAAAGTGCGAGGAAAAAATAATAAACAGTGTCCTTGATTCGATGCACTGATGTTCGGTTTAGGAGACAAATGCATTGACCAATGGTTATCGAGAACTGATAGCGTCCATAATACATCCAGTATGATGTGAGGATTCTACACACTGGCCAATATGGAATTTTGACATCCTTTCACAGCATTGTATCTAATAAAGCAAATAATTTAAAAAATAAACGGGTCTTCATCCTAGTAACTCACAATATTTTGAAAGCAAATCCATCTGATAAATTGCTTTATTTTAAAAAAATCGATGTACACTTTAATACGGTTAAAGGGCACTTGCCTCACATAGACGTTTCGCTCCACTTCACCCAATGTTGACTTCAGTCAGAAATGCTCTGTAAACAAGCGTCATCACATTTTCTAAATCTTCATGAATTATGGATACGCTATCCGATTCAATATGAAATCTATTCGTTGTAAACAATTGCATTACTGGACAAATATCTTTTAAATAGTTAAACAAGCTAATAATATTGTTGACTATGGAAATTCTGGCTGACAGAAAGAATTTTAGTTAGTCGGTCAGCACATCCGGATGTGTACTTTCCAGTAACAAATAAGCTTTATATGCACTGACAATGGACTGTTGGGGGGGTTACTCGTCAAACGGCACACTCCTTGACAAAATCAGGCAAAGGAACGAATTCGTCATGGAGGGTAACTGGGAAAGGTTTTAACGAGATACAAGAGAGCATGTTGTTGAATTGTAGTGGTATGCTTAAGGACTTGACCACTAGTCAGAGGTCAAATGTTGACTTTGTATTTAATACTTTTTGTTTACATTTCTGAAATCTTCTTTTCATAATCTTGAGAAGACAAAAAGTTTGACAAAAACTCTATTCTAGAGTGTTATTATTGTTTTTTAGATTAAAATTATAAAAACTGTGTCTCAAGCATTATGCGTATAGGCAAGCAAAAGGGATTAGCCGGATTATTTCACCTGAGCTGACTACCTGTTGGCTATTACCGCAAGCCAATTAGCAAAAAGCCAACAGATCAATGGAATGACAGGGGGGATGATGCCAATATTTTAGTTTTAAATACACTTGTCTACAAATGCATGAAAAGTTTAAGAAAAAATCTCCAACCAGAACAATAAGAGTTATAAACAAAGGTCCATTTTAAAAAATTATTTGGTGTTTTTGTTAATTTAGGCCTATTCCATGATAGGCCAAAACGACTCATAATATAGCATTAAATTTAGCATTTTGACGTCTTCCTTTTGCTAAATATATGTGTGGTTTTGGTCAAACTTGGCGCCACCCACCGATCTAATGAAACAAATATTCGAACCATGTTAACTTATGCTTTGTTCAATAAATAACCTACAGCCATATGTATGGTCAACAAAATTAAACATACCCGGTAAGCAACACCCGCGATATTTGTTATCACCTAGCCCCTTTAAGAAACGAACTGTGAACATTTTTTTAACTGAAATTATTGAATCTCATTGTTTAAAGAAAAGATTAAGACTAAAAAACAAATTTGACATTTGTTGTATCCTGTTAATACTGTACCAAGAACCCCATCTCCACATACCGGAAATGTAATAATGTAAGAAAAGGGATATCCGGAAAATGTGCATTTTGCATAATTATAAATGTAGAGATGGAAACGCCTTTTTATTCATGTTTTATAACCGGAAATTTATAACTACCATGCACTTACTGTAACAAAGCGAAAATGAGGCACTAGTTTTCAACAGGTGTATAGATAAATTAGATTTGATAAGAAAGAAGATATGACAAGACCTAACACGAACCATATCCTCCCACGATGATGGCAAAGTTTATATTACATAAGACCATAATTATACTCATCGGAAAGGAACGGTGCCTGCTAGAACGATCTCCTTTTTGTCTTATATCTAGGGGGAAACGGGCATACAGCACCCTCCTTAATCCGTTTTATATGACGTTTACTCGCGAATTTCGCTGCACTTCAAAGTCATATAACTGACATTTCGTTGACGCGAAAAGCTAAGCATTAGATTATTTCAAAGACCTTGACCAGCATCAAGGTCATCGTTGTATAAGCAGCAGTATAATAATTGTTAGAAATGGTGTGAGTTTGAGTTGAAATTCAGAACTTATAGCCTACTTTATAATACGAAACTAGAGAAAAACGATTTGATGCTCTTAGTGTAAACGTGTTAAATCGGTATATTCTATACGCACGACTGAATTTGATCTACTTCAAACGCCAATTGTGTTACTGAGACACCCACGTGTGTGACTCGCACGTCCTGTAAGCGATGCTCTTTGGAAGCTACTTTACGATGTACCTGCTTATGTTTATCTCATCTAATTCAAAATGTAACATATCTGTCATAGTCAAAAATCGCCACATGAGATTGTCAAAATTTGAATAAAGTTGGCTGTTACTATTCAAAAAGCTCGTATAAACCACCGAAGCGCAACTCCAAGAGATAAAAGGCAGAGTCGGATCATTTCCATTTAAATAACATTCTTAAAGAAAGTGAAAGAAATGAAAGCAAACCCCATCCTAGTAATGTTATACAGTGTTTAAGCCCAATACAAAAGTGCTGAAGGTCGTCGGAGAGCGCTCAGAAAGAGAATACATTAAATATAAGGTCATAAAGTTCGGTTTGGAGTATAGTGTAACAGCATCCAAACACATGGCTATTTACTTGTAAATTAGCATGAAACAAAGCATACAATGGTCTGTCTCATGTGCCTTCCATATTTATAACATTCCGTCATAAATGCTACAAGAGTCGTATAAGTCATTATTATTGTATAATTTTATTTAATTTTTGATAAAACAAACCGCCTTTGGCTTTTATTCCCCCTGAATTATTTCGATATTTGCTTGTAATCGTAAAGAATCAATCAATCTATAACTTTTGTTTAACGCAAAGAGACGCCATGCGATAACATGGTGGATGTCCATGTTATATGACCTAATTGAATATGCTGGATTTCGATGGATACATACACATTTAATAGCCCAATCAGCAATTATATGACAACAGATAACAATGGATTTTACCGGCATAAGCACTAATATAAACGTTCGGATATAACTTCTCCCAAACTTTCCTTGGGAGTAACTTCTGTTAGTTACCTTGATCTACCTTTCCCGTGATCACAATCTGAAGCTTGAGACATTGTGATGGATACCCACAAAAACAGGTAAACGGGTCATATGATGCCAACTTTCGAATCGACACAAATAAATTACATATCAGTATCTCACCTTCACGAGCAAAGGTTAAGACATTGGCAAATGGGATAAGAGGAGTCTTCGCCGATGAAAAAAAAATGACGGAAAACAGCTCTCGAAATCAACTTTTTAACATGATCAAGAGCAGTATTTGTGTTAACAAATTGATTAATATCCAATTCCAGTCATTGTTCAATTTGTTGGAGAATCATTTTGCAACGACCAAGTAACATTTAGCTTTTCGATGCCGACGGGCTGTACACAAGATATGAATGTAAGACGGAGACGGTTTAAATCAAATGTAAAAAACAATTTTTTTTTTTAGTATTAAAATTATGCATGTGACTGTTGTGCGATAGAGCGTCGCTGATAGGTTGGTGTTACTGCGATTTTGTGTGCATGCTGCCAAAAGAAATCCAGTATAAAAGGCTAGGCCAGAATACAACTAAGCGGCGATAAGTCGCATGGTCTCTTTATAGGAGTCTTTATATGGAGATAGCATGTGTTCAGATATTGACAGTCTCTATACATCAAAGTTGACCGTAATACGAAAAATACATGACCGACTATAAACCCTGCTACGCGTCAATAACAAAAAGTGACCGTAAACCGACTATTTCAGAAAAACTAAGCAAAAAAAAAATCCATTACACCACTTGCAGATTTTGCTCCCCCTCCCCAGTTTCTCCGTTTCGGACTGGAAAACAACATATCCTGTTACCTTTAGTTTGGCATAGCGATATTTAGAACTCTTTACTGTGGTGCAGGCATAGCATACGGACTGCAATTGTATTATCAGACTGTCTAGAAGATTTTAAAAAATAAGCTCTAAAACATCATCGAAATTAATAGGCAAATCCGAAACTCGCGATGAAGTACATACAAAGAGATTCTCACCAGTTTCGCAACTTTGATCAGATACTCTCACCAGTTTCGCCACTTTGATCAGATACTCTCACCAATTTCGCAACTTTGATCAGATACTCTCACCAGTTTCGCAACTTTGATCAGATACTTTCGCATCATAAAATATTATGCTGCTTATCTGTACATTGATTATTTTTTTATAAATAGATGATTAAATATCGATCTTATCAATGTCCATACTCGGAATATATTTTGTAAAGCAGCCTAGATTTCCGATCTGGCTTTCCTCATTCTCAGAGCTTCTGGGGCCTATAGGCTGTCCCTGTGTCTTAGCACTTTTCTTAGGTTTTCGTATTTTGCCAAAATATAAGTCAGTTATGTGCTCTTGTTTTGTCCAGGATTCCGTAGCACTACTGTCTTTAATAGAGATGTTTTGCTCTTGTGGAAGTCATATCATCACTGTTCTCCAAAATTTTCAAAAACATTCAAAATGTAAACATTAAAATTTTTTGGTCGTAATTATTTTAATCAATGCTAGCACGTGCTAATTTAGAATCCCTGCACATGCTTGTCCCATCAGAGTCAGTGATATGACACTTAAACTTTTTTACTTCAAAATAAGAGATTTGTGGCGTTTTTCTCATTATCTGAGCTACTGGGGACGAGGAGGTTCTATACACCTTTTACAAAATCCCATAATCCTTTACGCCCTTCTGATGAGTGACGTCAAATGGGTGTTCGGTCACCATTGTTATATATGCTTTACGTGACGATTAAGAATATAGATGTGATCAAAGTTGGATACGACTTACATTAATTATGGTGAGTATTCAAATGTTTGTAAAATGGATGCATTCAAAAACATGTTACAACACTTTAGTACTAATTTAAGCAAAATAATATTAAAATTCTCAAAGATAAATGTAAATAAATTGTTTATAAAAGCGTTTGAAAGTTTGAAATTATATCTTAATCTGTGAAACCTATATAGCTGCCTCATGTACATTGTAAATAAAGAATCAGTGGCCCTACATGCGTTATGGTTTAGACAAGCTTTCTTGGTAAAAACCAACTGATCTAGTAAAAAAAGCCATCACAGACAAGCAATTAAACCACATAGCAAGCTAAAACTTTGCGATTTTTTCAAAACAATGCAAAAAAGCGTCATCACAGACAAGCAATTAAGCCACATAGCAAGCTAAAACTTTGCGATTTTTTCAAAACAATGCAAAAAAGCGTCATCACAGACAAGCAATTAAACCACATAGCAAGCTAAAACTTTGCGATTTTTTCAAAACAAGGCAAAAAGCAAAAAAATAAGTAAAAAAATTCATAGTTGACGAAATTAGTACTTCTGTCTATGTGGAAAAAATGGCACTGGCCGCGTCTACGGCTGTGTAGAAATTAAGAGAAGTGGCGGATATAGACCCGTTTCGAAAATCCCAGGATCCATTGCGTCTTTCTTTCCAATGACGTCATATGGGGGGGCTCGGCTGCCATAGTTCTCAGCAATATAATAAGAGAATAAAAAGTTGGTGAACAATTTGACCCGAAATACGCTAATGATGGTAATAACTCGCATGTAAACCCGACGGAGACATTCATACACATATATTTACGATTGACTTAGGCGATGAGTATTGTTGTCTTTTAGAAATACGTGACATTGAAATGTTTACAAATGCGCGAATGTTTGAAAATAAATCTTGTACCGTCAATAGTTTTAAGTTTCTATTTTTCAATTCGACCTACATTGTGATACAGTTTAAACAAGCTTCCTTAGCTGTCGAAATAATCTCTTTCTCGAAATAGTTTCAATCGGACGAGTATGTACTGATAAAGGCCTAGTCTTAATATGTTGGAAACTGGGCTCCCTATAATCGGTATACTTGGGCCGCGATAGAGCCGAACTTAAATATAATTTTAAAACATTGCATCACTTGTGTCACCCCATAAAAATAAGTTGATATGTAAAATAATCGCAGTTAACAATACTCAATGACGTTATCATCCTATATTTTGCTGCTGGAATACTTATATATCATATAGCCTAATCACTGTATAGGTCTATAGACCTATACTAACTTTATGGGATTATTCAAATGTAGATGTGAACTATGTTTAATATCTGTTTTAGACAACTTGCCGTTCTCAGAAGCTGTGAATTATTTAAGCTGGAAGGGGTGGAGTTTGAGTTTTCTACATCCGCCGGTATGATCCAGTGACAAATGAAAATAACTATATGGGAATTCAAGTGCCTGGACAACTCATTTTATTTACTTGAACTAAAAAAACTCCAGTAAATAGCCTTGTCCTCCCCCTCCCCCCTCACCCAGTTTGCACAAATGCCTATATATAATTTATAACAAAAATGCTCAATCGTAACAACTTTTGTTCAAAATTTGTCATTGTCATTTAGTTGCAAAACAATACATATCGCTGGATTTACAATTAAGCAAAATAAGCATACGTGTCTAGGGCATAAAGGAAAGGAGCACTACAAATATACACAAATTTAAAAAAAATTCAACTTCTTATTTGTTTTTTCATTTTCAAAAAAAAAAAGATTTTAATTTTTTATATTTTGATTTACGTATATAAGAGGGCACAGAAATCTGTAAAGTGTGCATGCCCTCTATTGGTGAAGGTCCGTCCTTACATACTACGATTTCGTCTTATAATAAAGGTCTCTATCTGTATGCCTTACAAAGCGTCACAAATCTCTATAGATTAAGGTCACGCATATGTTTTAGATAACTTTGTTTACTTTAGAATCATGACAAGTTTAATACAAAAGAAATCAATAAATCAAACTAACATACAATGCGGATTTGTTGAATTAATCAGTAATAAATTTATTTGGTGTGATAGGAGAGAATAATTTATGTGCCCAAAAGACGATTAATCTCTGTCTCTAACTTTGTCAAGACGGCTTTACTTTCGTCTAATAGATTATACCACACAGAATGAGCAGTTTGTTAAGAAAAAGCATATTTTCTGAGGGTCAACAGCAGGAGAAAAAAAAACTGTTTGACCCACGTGATTAATGAACTGGTCATGACCCGAGCTCTTTAAAATGAACCACATCTTGACTGGGGTAATTATTTCAATACGCTCCGATCCCGTTTGCCGGGGGTATTTTTCAAGGCTGTATGGATGACTAGGTAATAAGTAGGTCAAAGGACAAAGAGCAAAACAACCCTTTTTAGGACACTTGTATAGGGTACGTTCACTCATTCAGCGCCCACAAAGCACTCATCTGTGTAAAATAGCAGTCAATATTTCAACTACATCTAACCCAATGGAAACGGTTGACAGAAAATATCATGGTGATAACAGCCAATATAAATTCATGTAACTTATTTAAAACATTTTAATTGGTTCTCAGTCTGTGACTTAATTCTATTCCCTGTACATGAGCTCATTCGAGTGTTTGTAGTAGATTGAATAGATACACCTACATAGGCTTTACTGATTGGCTCGAAGTTACCCACGTCATCGATGCTTCTTATAGAGTTCATTCATAAACATCCACCAAAACTGATTTGCCAAAAAGTATAAATACGAGATGAATCTTAGTAAATCTCAAATAACTTAAAACTCTTGAAGAAGAATCAACGAACCTCACCATGAAGCCCAGCAATACCTTCTTGTTGGTTTTCGCAGCAGCAGTCTGCCTAATTGTACTTTGCGAAGCACGTAAGTGGCCTTAATTGCATTGTTAATTTGATTATTTTAAAATACAGTTTTAATAAAAGTAAAAAACAGATAAACCAGAAAGAAGGAACAATGGATTTGTCGAAAGTTTAATGTTATTTTATTATAATTAATGCTAACTCGATTTTTAACTCGATTGTTTTCTGAACTATTCGATACATTTTAATGATGTTTTTAATTTTTTTAAACAGAAGATGTTACCGATTCTTCGTCCGAAGCTTTGGAGTCAAATATTAAACAAATCCTTGAAGAACATTACACCAGCCCAGCGACCAAGCGCAAGAAAAGATTTGTCCAGACGTTATTACCAATAGTATCCAAAGTGGTTGGCGGTCAGCTGTCCTCTGGCGTCCAATCCATACTAAAAGGGAACATGGGGAAAAGTATCACCACTGACCTCATCACAAAGATAGCCGGAAAACTAACGGACGAAATCGTCAATAAAAACCACAAGGATGATATTGATAAAGAATTGGCAGAGTATTTCAAAAACTTCGACGCGGAAAACGACAAGAAAGCCTCCGAGTTGCAGGGCTCTATTAAAGCTGTTATAGACGAGCTGTCAAAGAAAAACGCAAATCTGCTAGAGACTGGGGTAAGTTTGGGAAATTATTGGGGTCATTTTTGCTGCATTAATATACCAAAGTTATTGACATAAGAACAGCGCTCGATATAAAATAAATTATATTTTGAAAAAAGTTCGACAATAAAATTCAGATAAATACCTTTTATAATCCAGATAGCCTTGAGATGTTAGGTTTTATGTACAAAAACAATCCGTTGATATACACTAAAATATTTTCTCTGGACGTATTTAGAATTAAACAAAGGAGTATGAGTAAGACAAGATAACAATGAACACTGGATTATAAATTAGTTGTGTCACGCTCTGTTGATTTTAATGTACTTTCTATGTATACGTCATCTCTGCACTTTACTGTCCCTTGAACTCACTGAAACCCCCCTATACAGTGTAACGCTCAAGAGTCTGTCCTTCGTTGAAAGTAACGGTCGAACTCGTGTGACGAAGGGCTTTGACAAAGTTTACTCCCTATTTCTGTTTTAATTATTGACAATGCAAAGCACGACTTTAAACAATAACTGAACATATCCTCGCGACTAAATCAAGTAGTTTAACAATTGAGCATTTTACACACTAAAAGAGCGTGAATTAAAATGTCAAACATTAATCAAAGGTATTCACAAAACTAATTAAGTTTTATGAATTTTTGTTTTTAGGCCAAAATTAACATTGTTCCCCAGAAGGGCATGCAGCTGGGAGATTTGTTTTCACCGCCAGGCGTGGAAATAGACACTCAATATACTCACAACAGGTAAGGTGTACATTTAAACCGGGTATATTGGACATCCAAAATATTGATAACGTTAAGTCGTCAAATAAGTGAAATGCCTTAGAGTACGACGGTAAACACCAGACAAATAAATAAATAAATACATTAATCAGTCGCCAATGGTTAAAGGCCGATTAAAAGAAACTTTTTTTTTATTGTCATGAGAAATCTATTGAAACTTTAAATATAAATTCATACGTTTTTTGGTTTATTGATTGAACTAAAAAGACACTGTTCTGGTAAATATTCAAGATAACAAATAATTTTGTTGTGTGTATGTATAAATAAATAAATAACATATTTTCATTTTTTAAAGACCGGAACCAGACAGTCAATCCGGAGATGCCTACTCTTTCACCAGTGGAGTGGGCAACGCCCTTCTCAACGGTTGCTATGGACCATCTCTC
>JARFOD010012656.1:0-11324 GCA_031763545.1 Mopalia muscosa
CGCAGTCCGCTGTATAACAATATTGATACAGAAAAGCTGACGTTCGCATTCTGCAAAGACCAACCAATAGGTCGGCACCATTGTATGCAAATTGCAAAACCAAAGATCGACAAGCAAGGACATGTTAATCCTACCTATCTTATATATCTATGGAGAAACCAACTCTGTATTTTAAATTAAAAATACACTCACTGGAGGCCATAGTTAAATTCATGGACCAGGTTAACCTTCATTTGCCGTCAGGATTGAAAATTCCTGGCTGGCCATCGGTCATATATCAATGCTACCTTTCAACTAAAAAGTTGGGAAACTACATTCAATACGTTCTATTTGAAATATTGAGGAGACAGAATACAAACTTGTCTGACACAACAAATTGATATGCAATTATTTTCGCCCCGTAACTACATGTGTCTATTCACATGATATATTGAGTTTACGGCTTTACCTATACCTGTGGAGAATAACTTAAGCTCAAACTCACCATATGTAAAACAGGATGTAACTTACGTGTGAAATTTACCTAGGGAATTGCTCATAACACTACTTTTCTATACACAATCGGTGTCTCTGAGAATATATTTTCTTCAGTATGAGATACACAAAGCCAAATGAGATCTGCTAATATTTCAGAGAAAATCAGCGCTCCTCACATCCTGCTTTAAAGCTTTTATTTTTTTAGAATCTAATCACCTGAACAGAAACTCCCACATTGAGCAAAGTTAACACAATTCAACTTAAACATTTTTATGAACTTAATAAAATAAAGTAAAAAAAATCACTGGTCCGATAAGTCACACCTACAATCATCAGTAGATTTGCCTCAGGCTCGACACTGTCATAGATAAAGAGAATGTTATGAGAACATTAGTAAGTGCATTCAGTGTTTCGGGTAGTTTCGAGCATATATATAAATATATATGCTGTAATATAATAAATATGTACTTTTGATACTATGAACAAATTATCGTACATTGTGCTCTCGTATACCCTCATCTGAAGTTAACGAGTTTTACATGACATCTTTATGTAACTTGACTACTAACTGTGTCGTCGGATCATCTATAGACATCTGCTCCAATTAAACAAGTGTTTCTGGAATATTTTCCTCGGCTGTACTGGTTAACGTGGGAAATGCCCGGAATGGTTTATCGATATATATGTCTCAATAATTCCCCAGTATCCACACAGAATCTTTCTGATAGCCGGGTGTTTTGAATAAAATTTGGGGATACCTTCTTGTGTTCTAATATCACCAGAATTTACCCACTTCCCTCGAGTGTCTTTACCTGTTTATCGGGATAAACTGGTTCACGCTCTATTTCAGAATGTAAATAACCTTATTAAATAAGTTAAATAGTTATTTGTTATAGCAATCTGTTGATAAACAGATAACTAGATTGACCAAATTAACTAGATCAAGATAAACATTTATAACCCAATCAGGATGCTTCTATATTATTTCATACCCGCCATCTTGAATTATTTCGTAAATCAAACCAACAAAATAGACCGAAACTCAAAATGAATTTACGAATAATCATATGGTTTTGCATAGCATTGAACGTTTTTTTTGTAACTTAATAGGTATTTCGTAACAGTATGTAAGGTGGGGTAGTTTTGTTGTAAAAGGCTAAAACTTTTGCCTTAAACGTGGGGCTGTTTATATAGAGTTGAGATCGTTTTGCGCTGTATTGTAACTACTATAATTACGTACACTGGAAAACCCAACAATTACCCAACGGTATAAAACCCCAGGTAATGCCATATGGCGTAACCATTGATTGAATGTAACTAAACTCACAGAAAAACAAAAGATAGCCAATACAAGCTGGTAGGCCGAACAGCGGGCTTTGTATAGAGCCAGTAGTGCATAATTTGACCAGTAGTGTAGAAATCGACCAGTGGTGAAGACAAAATCAACCAGTAGTGTAGAATTGACCAGTAGTGTAGAAAAAATTAACAGGTAGTGTAGGAATTTGCTTAACCAATTGTGTAGAACGATATCAACTATTAGCGTAGAAAAAAAAATCTTTGGCTGGGACGCCAACTATACCACACAAAGCTCCTTTCCGCCAAGCGGAAATCTATTCATTAGTTTGCGAACAACAGTTAAAACCCAGTGCCAAACTAACCTCGAAAACCGCCATAGAAAGCCACACAAAAACCCCGGCTGATCAAACTAAATGTGGTCTAGCGAGCGACCAGCTATACCGTTTCGTATTGACGTGAAAATTTAAATAATAGTTGTATGTTTGACATATTTATTATGATAGAATTTTTTTTTTTTAATTTTTCTCGGTTACAGTATATTCACTACACTAAACGTGTCATTTGTAAACATAACGAATCTCAGCAACGCTTACCCAAGAATTATTAAAGTAAGCGTCATTATTGCAAATCTTAGTGTAATGAATTACATTAAGCGGTGCAGTTGAAACGTTTAGTGTTTCTTTGTAACACTAAGCGTTGTAATAGCAATGTTAAGTGTAATGAATATTGCACTAAGCGTTTTAATTACACTAAGCGGCGTTATACATTGTACCGAAATCACCTTTAAGTCACACATATCATATAGTGGTCCGACATATCATAGATAGAACACGATATAAAAATATATTACGCTCGAAACTATTTGAAACACCAATGTCTTTGTCATCCATCTTCCTTTCTTCTGGAACCCGTCCAGCGAGTTTAATTACTGTCAGGATTTTGGTTAAATACTTAAAATAATCATTGGGCCATTTCGTGTTAAATCAACCAGTCTTCTTGAAAGTTCCCACTCGACCCTCTAAGATTTTCACGAAACTCCATCAAGATAAGCCAATACGGGAGCGGGCGTTATTATAGGCTGAGCCTATTCGCCTATCCCTATTCTCTTTCTGAGTAAATATATTGTTTTAACTAAAATAAGCCAATATGTGAAAAATCAGCACAAAGGAAAGATTAGCATACGACATTTTATTTCCGAGATACAGCCTCCTGGAATTTGCTCAAAAACCTCGTGAAAATGCACAAATGTGGTTTTCTAACTTTGGAAGCATATAACTTGGGATTGGCAGCAGCTTTAGACCTGACACTTTGTATCCTTAGTTACTTTTTCCCAAACTGCACGAAAATGACAACCGAGTACTTGTGCATCATATCCTTTTCAAACTTTATATACACTTCTAAAAAAGTGTTGTATTTGTAAACAAGAATGGCTAGATCTAAGTCAAATGTGGTAAAGGGAGACAACTGGTTTTGATTTCATATTTATTTCATTTTTATTTCATTTTTTATTCACCATAATTTACTTTTTTTGAAGATAAGAAGTAACTAAGTAGAGGCGGGAACAAAGTTCTTGCGAACTTGTTCTATCCAAGAAAAAATATGTATGTAGATAAAGGCAGCGAGAACGGTTATAAATTATAGCAAATGGGTGATAACATAATGAGTTACCGAGTGGCTATAGGCCTGTTTGCGTGCCCGTGTCTCATTCATTGCTCGTCGGTTATAATAAAAACACCAAGTGCATCAGCACATTTTAAAAACTACATATTGTTTTTTTTTTATTGCAGTTGCTCTCCCACCCCGTATTGCCGGTTTATTAATTCCGTTGCTCTCCAGCTTCTAACTATTATAGAATTACTTTTCATTTGGGCTTGTGATGTAGAGCCGAATATATAGCTATACAGGTACATCATTTACGTTTGTTCATTTGAAAGTAGGTGGCCTCAAAAACAAACACAACTTTATAGTAGCCCATCTGTCTGATAATGATATTATTGCTATGACGGAAAGCCATTTAACCCAACATGTAGAGAACAGACAATTTTCCATGAGTGGATCCCACGAACTAATCTGTCGTGATCGTGGCCAGGCTTGGGGAGGAGTTTGTGTTTATATCTCTAATCGACTATCCTTTACTCGCCGCCCCGAGCTGGAACACAACATACTAGAAATGATATGGATTGAACTTAAAGATAAACCTAAGCCATTACTAAGTATAATTCATCGCCCACCAAACACCGAAGTAACAATATGGGAAGATATTTACGATAACATCGTAAATGCATTTGAACGATTTCCAAACTACAATATTATTATTTCTGATGATATGAATGACGATTTATTAAATACAAAAAACACCTTGCCAATATATTTTCCTCCTTCGGACTAAGCCAATTAATTACTGAACCAACCAGACCTGCCTCATAATCTCTTCTCGAACCAATAGCATGTAGCAATATTTCCCATGTGATCTAGTGGAGAATTTTGCCGAATTTTTGCAGCGATCACTGCCCGGTTTATGCTATATTTCGATCTACTATACCCAAGCAACCTAAATTCAAAATAACCGTATGGAATTACAACAATGCCAACTGAAATTTATTCAGGCAAGCCTTTTGACTCAGAGGGTTGGGATGGTGGCTTTTAAAACATGGGTAATGATGTTGACTCAATATGTACTTTTCTTTCGGACAAAATCTTAAACGCTGCAAAAATATACATTCCAAACAATACAGTTACTATATATCCTAATGAAAAGTCTTGGATGAATAATGCAATGTCTATATTCACCCCCAAAGTTCTTTGTCTGCTTACCAGTACGGGTTCTTGCCGGGTAAATCAACCTCCTTCAACCTCTTACCATGACTTGGTTAAAGCTCTTGATGACAGCATAGAAGTTTTCTTTTTATTCTTTGATGTATCGAAGGCGTTTGATCGGGTTTAGCGAAAAAAATAGAGAGAGAAAAAAAAAATAGAATTAAACAAAATAAAGAAAAAAAAAAATTCTATTAAAAAGCAAAATGAAAGTAACCAAATATTTACAGACACTATAAAGTAAAAAAAAATTTAACATGATAACTTTTAATTTTTTTCAATAGTCCTTCGAATGTACTGATTTCAAATTGACAGGAAGGTTATTCCACTCTCGGGGACCCTTGACATATAAAGTGGGTAATTTTAACTTTGTGTTGTGAAAAAAAAAGAATAAAGATTATCACATTATTTTTATATTTCATGTATCTTTTTATTACAAAATGTCTAAACAGTTATAACACAGTAATGTAGCAATGCACTTTTGTAGCAATGGTCTCAAAGCTTATCGGGTGGCATGTTAAAGACTATAAAATCAATGTTATGGACAAAATGACATTGTTTTATAAATAATGTGACCAGAACTAAATGCGACATAACAAACAGAGATAAGTTTTGGTCTGATTTCAAACAGGGGCATCTTAATCTTATATCTCATGTGATCAATAATTGTGATCAGATCTTACCTACGTAAAAAGCTGGTTTGAAGTTTAATATCCCTGGAATTATGCAAAATTTATATTGTTCAAAATATGGCCTTACCACGAAGGAGTGGAGTACCAAAGGTGACATTTTTTTGATGAGAAGAACTAATACATCTGTTTAAGTGGCGTAAATTTGAGAAAATGTTTTAACTGTCCACAGGGTTTCAGCCTTTTAGCTGATCCCAATCCAAAGTTTAAAAAAAAAAAAAAAAAAAAAAACGCATTGGCGCATTTTCTCGAGCTTCTTGACCAAATTTCAGGAGACTATATCTCGGAAACGAAATGTCGTATGATGCTACTCTTTTGTGTGCGTTGATTTTTAACACAATTGGGATTGTGATGGAGTTCCATCAGCATCTGGTAGAACGGGGATCTCTGGTTGATTTGACACGGAATGACCCAGTTGATTAAAACCGGAAGCGATCTTGCCTCCATGATTTACGTACAGCCCGTCCGTTTGGTCATAAACCGAGTACGATTTTGAATGTGTAAATGTAATGATATTCGCTAAAAGGACGTAAATTGGGCGGTCGAAGCAAGACAAATTACAGCTGTATAAATACACTAAGACTATGCTTTGATGTTATTCAGCTGTAGATCAATTCAATTCCCCTTTTAAAGTTACCAGTCACCCGAATCAAGCAAACAAACAAATTTTAAAGATACTAACAAGTTTAAATGAATACAATTGTTTAATTTTATCTTGACCTACATAACACATTTTCACAGTTTTACCCCCCCAACAAAGTAAAGCCTCTTCGTCACTTCCTGGTAAAACAGTAAAGGTACTGCATGGTTTATCCCAAAGTCTGCGTTAAAAACTAAATGGTGCTTGACGGATGACAACATTGCATTCATCATATGACCCGGGGAATTACCAGTATACAATATAATACACTATGGTGAGTATCTGTGTTAGTGAGGTTTGGTCGGTTCGGCTTCTTACACAAAGAGAAAGCCGTCGATTGACCAATTCCAATTTTGACAGAGTATTACGAACGAACAAAAATAGCAGCCTACTTTCCTTTCATAATGGACCGTAAATTTAAAGTCAAAGGTCTACACTAAAAAAAAAAAAATATATAAGTCCCACATTTTCGCTTAGCCGAAGCTACTGGAACCAACTTCACTAGCATTAGGAGGGGAAATTGTGTGTTTTTTTTATAGCAGTTCATAGTGGTGTATCCGGTAAAGGATGCAAGCTGTTGATTCGATCAAAGTTAGCTGGGAACAGTGTTTACAGTCAATCATTCCAAGCCACACAAGAAGTGTCATATAGAGTATAGCGAAACTCTGATTACCTTGTATTTAAGGATTTGGTAACACTGTGGAACAAAAAAAGGGGGAATTTTGATATCAATTGTGACGGAGCAGTGATTATGTGTTAAAAAAATAGGTGTCCGATAACGATGAATGTTCATATATTGCTAAAGCCAAATGCAGCTTTAATGAACTTCTTCAATTCATAGTGAACTTCATAGTCAGTGTTGAAATTAGAAAGTCACTTACACCTTAGTGGGTTGTGGTTGATCTTCAATTAGGTTAAAAAAAAGCATCACTAGGGAAGGACATGACATGGACAAGCATGTTAAAGTATCCACTCTCAGGGAATGTGTCCACGTTAAAGTTTATTTCACCTACATATTACATAGAATAATGTATGTTATCAAATCAAAACAACCATTGAATAGTTTATTGTAGATATTTGCAAGAGGTATAATATTTTATTTTAATAATAAGTCTATGTTATGGCAGGTGGCTGGGTCATGTACATGTATTCAAAGCAAATTGGTCCAGAACAATCACGGAAATGTATGTGAAAGTCGATACAAGGAAATAGACGTTCTATTTCGATGTATTTTTGTCTCAGTTTTAAGGCCACCTTTGTGATTTATTTGTAACCTGAAATTCAAAAGAGTTGAATAGAAACTGAAATACACTCGGCGTGTTTAGTATGTATATGGTTATAGATTCACATAGGAACATAAAGGCAACCTGGCCTACTTAAACGACATGCCCCGCATAAGAATCATTGAGCAATACCAGTTACCTGTAGGTAAGATACGCTATACCAAGAATATATTTTGATAGCGATCTATCATTTAAAATGGCTCCAACTTTGGACATTTCGAGCAATCTGATTGCTTATTATCTCGCAATCAGTCTGATTGTGATTACCTCACAAGATGTTTCAGGTAAGATCTATTATCAGCTAGTTTCAGGTAATGCATATTATCGGCTAGTTTCAGGTAAGACCTATTATCGGCTAGTTTTATGTAAGACCTATAATCGGCTAGTTTCAGGTAAGAACTATTATCAGCTAGTTTCAGGAAAGATCTATTATCGGCTAGTTTTAGGTAAGACCTATTATCGGCTAGTTTTAGGTAAGACCTATTATCGGCCAGTTTCAAGTAAGATGTATTATCGGCTAGTTGCAGGTAAGACCTATTATCGGTTAGTTCCAGGTAAGACCTTTTATCGGCTAGTTTCTGGTAAGATCTATTATCGGCTAGTTTCAGGTAAGACCTATTATCAGCTAGTTTCAGGAAAGATCGATTATCGGCTAGTTTTAGGTAAGATCTATTATCGGCTAGTTTTAGGTAAGATCTATTATCGGCTAGTTTCAGGTAAGACCTATTATTGGTTAGTTTCAGGTAAGACCTATTACCGGCTAGTTTTAGGTAAAATCTATTATAGGCTAGTTTTAGGTAAGATCTATTATCGGCTAGTTTTAGGTAAGATCAATTATCGGCTAGTTTCAGGTAAGGCCTATTATCGGCCAGTTTCAGGTAAGACCTAATATCGGCTAGTTTCAGGTAAGACCTATTGTCGGCTAGTTTCAGGTAAGACCTATTATCGGTTAGTTTCAGGTAAGGCTTATTATCAGCTAGTTTTAGGTAAGATCTATTATCGGCTAGTTTTAGGTAAGATCTATTATCGGCTAGTTTCAGATAAGATCTATTGTCGGCTAGTTTTAGGTAAGATCTATTATCGGCTAGTTTCAAGTAAGATCTACTATCGGCTAGTTTCAGGTAAGACCTATTATCGGCTAGTTTCAGGTAAGACCTAATATCGGCTAGTTTCAGGTAAGACCTATTATCGGCTAGTTTCAGGTAAGACCTAATATCGACTAGTTTCAGGTAAGACCTATTATCGGTTAGTTTCAGGTAAGTCCTAACTAATATCGGTTAGTTTCAGGTAAGATCTATTATCGGCTAGTTTCAGGTAAGACCTATTATGGACTAGTTTCAGGTAAGACTTATTATCGACTAGTTCCAGGTAAGACATATTATCAGTTATCAGAAAACCCCAATATTTTTCGTCTTCCCATGTAATTATAATTTGCTTTGTGTGTGGCATTTAAGATAGTGATAATATTGAAATACGACCTAACGGCTCAGATTAAGTTACTTCATATTACTGAATTATTTTGTCCTATTGTTTGTACATCCTTTAGAGAAGAGTCGAGTACATTACCTTAACAGAATAAAATTACAATTGACAATTTGAAAAAAAAATTAGGACAAATACTTTGGGGAGTATGTCGTTAAAAGTTCAAAATGATATTGACCGATAAATGAACAGTATGTCACAAAACCACCTGCAGGCAATACAAAAAAGTTGTTCAATACACAGAGTGCTGTCTGCCGTCTACTCGAATGCATGTTACGATCTATCTGTGCACCGATTGAAATGACCGACTTGGTAATGGGGATCTAAATATCAAAAGGAAGCAATCGAGGCTGTTTTGACAATTGTAATTTAGATTCAATATGTCATTTGTCAAGTTCGTTTACTTTCTTAAACCTAAACAATTCACAAATCTCGGCCAAAACTTCATGCAGTATTGTTAAATATATTGGCAACTGACGACCTCCATATTTCAAATGTGTGCATGGTGAGACCAAATACATTTAATTAAATCTGTCGCACTTTTTCTGACCATGACGTAATCTCCCAAAGATATATACAATCTGGGTTCAATTAATCAGCCTGGAAGTACTTGTACGAAATAAAGTCCTCCACGAAAAAAGAATAATGCCTTATTTTAAAGAAATAAATATCTTCTTGTGACGGATGTCTAGAATATCTATCCCTACAAAATCCATTAGTTTCACTGATAATTTTAGCATAGTACACAAGTAGTGCAACTCTGAAGAATGAAAGACTCATTTTGACTGAATATTTCGGCTTTATTTTGCCATCGTCAGCAGTGAACATAGTAGTGACATGTACAAGAATATATAGGAATTATAAAACGAAAACAATATAACGAAACAATAAACACAATCACTAGAGTGGAATTATCAGGGATCTAGTGTGAGGAAAAATATAATGTTATACGTTCTTGAAATTTATTTTAACAATTACATTCGCTTGTGTTACTAGGCTGTACCCCACCACCCAGTATGAGTTTCAGTATAATTCCTATTGTGTGGCCTGTTCTGAAGTGGACTTCGATGTGCTGACTGGGGAATATATGATCAATAGAGTGGATATTCTCTTTGACTGTGGAGAGAGGTAGGTAACTGCAACTATTGTCAGCAGTTTAATTAGAAAATCTTTCTCTTTTATGTTTAGTTCTGCGTTTGTAATTTTATTCGGATGTAAATTTTTAGATATTTTTACTGGGTCATTGTTCGTTTATTTTTACTTCAATCTAATCATGATACACCAGTATTAAGTCTGTTACAAAGCCCTGATGCCGGCCCCTACTCATTCAATGTTGATTTGTTGCTGTTAGTATCAACCCAGCCCTGGACATTGGTCAGGTGGAGGGGGCGTTTGTGTTTGGTATGGGGCTATACCTTCTGGAGGAGACGCTGTATGACCCCAAAACAGGACAAAACATCACGAGCGATACATGGGTGGGTGTAATAACAAAACTTAACACAGCTTACTTCTGTGAGAATATCAACCAATAAAACCAAACTAACTATGAGAAGTATTATCACCTGAGTGCATTCTGTGTAAATATGGATGCATTCTTACCTTACGTTCTTGTGGACTGTCGTCATGGAGACTGAAGATTCCACACACACAATACCTCTTTGGCAATTTTATGTTACATAATCCAATCCCAAATATTACAACTGACTGTGTTTTCTGTAAACATTATGCTTTAAAGCATAAATATACAGCTATCTACCATATATGTGCCGCCATAAACGAACATAGTAGATGCAACAATCGGCAGGTTCAGATTCCATATTTAAAAAACGTATGAGCATGTTGGTACATCAGTCACTAAATATTGAGATAAATATGCCTTTCGGTCCTGTTGTCAATAAATATAAATATATCTTTCAGACCTACAAACCCCCTGGTAGTGAAGATATCCCCATTGATTTCCGTATCTCGCTTCTGAAGAATGCGCCGAATCCACTGGGTGTGCTCAAGTCCAAAGGTAAATCTTTCAGGCGATCTAATGAACAGAATGTGCCTGTATTATTGAATAGTTCGTATTAAATGTTCTGTGCTCAACAAGACAGCGATGTTTAGAGATATAACTTGACTGATTATGGCTGACAAATGAGATGTTACGTTTGAAACATTAATTTCAAAACATATTTTTGATAGAACAGTTGATGTTGTTATTCTAGATTATTTCTACAGATCTTGCCATCCGCACATAGTCAGGCGGTTCCTGCAATTTGAGATTAAACACATCGTGTATCTATACTCGTGTCAAGATCTGGTGCTATGAAGCCGATGCTTGATTTGCTGAATAAAGTTCAAAGCGCCGATTCTGTTTTCCTTCCACCAATCTTGTCACTTGGATTTCTTCCCACCAATCTTGTTACTTTGATTTTCCTCCACAATCCTTTTACTTGGATTTTCGTCTCACAAATCCTGTTCCAGGGGTTATTTCCCATCAATCGTGTTACTTGCATTTCCTCCCACCAATCCTGTTACTTTAATTTTCCTCTCACCAATCCTGTTACTTTAATTTTCCTCCCACCAATCCTGTTACTTTAATTTTCCTCCCACCAATCCTGTTACTTTAATTTTCCTCCCACCAATCCTGTTACTTTA
>JARFOD010012667.1:0-24986 GCA_031763545.1 Mopalia muscosa
TTCATGTTATAAGCCCACCCAGCAAGTTTCATCAAAATGTGATCATTCCTTCAAGAGATATTGTGCGGAAAGTGTTCTGACGGACGAACGGATGGACAAAACCCATTTGTATATCTTCGTTGGGCGGGGGATAAAAAATTTAAAAAAAACAGTTATGGGCAATTTTAATATAGTCTTCCTGTGTCTGTGTTTCTCATAGAGAAAGATTGACTTTGTTTACCTTGATGGTCATTTGTGAGCCTTTGTAGCTAAAATAATTAGAGCTGGACCTGTTAGCCTGACTCGAGCTCAATTCTTGAGGAAGGCAAGCTAAATTTTTTTTTATTTTCATCAAAAATAAATACTTAGGTAGGAGTGTTTACAACCTGTAGGCAAGTTGTATGTGTTTAGATTTAGATAATCATGTTGATTACTAGTTCCTGATTAAATTTCGGTTTAAAAATCATAAATTCTCATGCTATTGTACATTTTAACCACAGGGTAAATAGAAAAAAATCACATGAACATATTAATCTAATGTCTGAAGGTGCCAAAAACACACATTAAAGGTATAAATTAACTCTTACTTATTAATCTGTTTATGCTTTGTACAACAACAGGTCTTTAATCTTTACAAGAGTGATCACTCTCATTATAGCAGAGCTTGTCTGACAATTCTCTGCATAGGCAATCACTGTTTTAATTTTGTTTTGCCCAAGGATCCAAAATTCAGTTTTCTGCAGGACCAAGTCTAGTAAAACTAATAAGGGACCAACAATTTACACCCCTTTAACTGACTGATGTTTATTTACCACTGTTGAAATGGATTTTAGTTTTTAAGTTTTAAAAAGGAAAGGCAACTGTTTTTTCTACCGCATATCAGCTGAAAACATGCTAAACGTATGTGTTACTCAAAGAGTTATTTTGATATGTATAGAACAGATTATCATTGGTTTTGTTGTCTCGCTTGGAGACGGAACCCTCACTTTCCACTTTTGGCTTTATATGAAAGCATCGATCAGTGCAGGCAATAGTGGACAACCACGACTATGATATAACTACCATGTTTTCAAACTATGACATCAGTTCCACTTTTTGAATCAAGGGCACAGATGCTAATTTGATTGCAAGTACAATACAGATGATTGTCTTTGAAAATATGCAATAATAATAATAAGTTTAGGTAAAAAAACAAATGTCTTTAACTTTACCTTCACACTGTCCCTTGCCTAGTTACGGAGGAAAATGGAGAGGAAACCTTGTTAAAAAAAAACCCCCGTTATTATCATAATGTTGACTGAGCCACATCATGTGACTCACTTATATATATCTGGGGGGTCATGAGCAGTTAATTGGAGTAGGATTAGTAAGCACCATTGCTACCACTCACTAGCCACGCCCGTGGGTCATATTTTATCATGAAAAAATTATTCAGGACTACATATGTATATTGCACTGTGCAGAATATACTAGTGTAATTCTACTCAACATGTTCAAGGTGAAATTCCATCCAGACACTTAAAAGCTCGCAGAAAATCTAACTGTGGAAAATGCTGAATCTAAGTCAGGGCTCGGTAGTTCAAAAGACAAAAAAAAAAGAAAGAAAAAAAAGGTTACATTCCTCAATTCAGCTGAAAGAAACTACATGTACATGCATGGTCACCTATTCTGTTATAAATGTAAGGCCTTTTACTGGCTGCTCTCAAATAATTTCAAATTGTCGTTTCCAGGTACTGTGTGCCATATATTTACCTGTAAAGTGATATTAAATAGCTATTATATTAACAATAGCAATGCCTTAAGCTTTTACTGTTTAAGGCACAGGTTCATTCTTGTAAATCAGAGATCCAGATAACAAGTATCAAATACAAATTTTAAAGAAACTTGATCTGTATCCATGATGACCTAAATACTTTTTTTATATTTGCATTATTGCTGAGACTCAAAGAGTTCTCACATTCCCTCGGTTTTACACATGACTATGTGTTATATACTAACATTCACACTCTGCTCTCAGTGTAAAAAAAAAAATCCAAATTAAATAAGTAACAGCCGTAATCATTATAAATAAAAGTGGACACTATCACTGAAGTGGGTGGGGAATGTTGAATAATGCTAATCACATTTAAAACAAAAAAATGATCCAAGTGATAAGTCCACAGGCAATTAAGCTGTTAATATCAATATTAAATTACTGTAAACCTGATGCGTAATGTTAGGAAATTCGGGGGCTTGTAATTTGTGCTCCATATCTATGTTTGTTTGATTGGTTGGTTGGGGTTTTACATTATATTCAAGGATATTTCACTTACAAGATGACAAATTGTCCACTTCAAACAGTTCTTTGCCTTATAACAGTGGAAAACTCGGAAAAAAACCTCCTAAATGGCGAAGCCACATAGTGTGACTCACTCATTTACCAAAATTCAACAGACAGACTGGATACCATAGTGACCAGTACATAGAACTAGGATTAGTAAGTGCACTATACTAACCACTAAGCCATGGCCTAAAGCTCTCTGTACATTTAGGAAAGTCTGTAAGCTTTTATCCACAACTGGCTTGATTCCTTTGATTGGATGAAGACATTTGTTTTATTTCCCAAACGTTTCACAGTTGCTTCAATTTATTTTCGCTAAAATCTTAATATTGACCTGTTATGCAATTTTTACTTTTAGCTTCACCATTTTTTGCTGGAGTGGGTCAAATATTGATTCATGTCTAGTCTACTGAAAAAACTATTTTCTTTTAATTTGTTTGATTGAGGGTTAACATAATGTGGGGTAATTCCCTCATATGATGGCTGCATGGGTGAAGGAAATCTGCCTCAACTCACTGACAACAAACAAAGAGAAGACAGGACAAACACAAGACGCAATACAAATACATCACAGACATATCCGCTTTGTGTTGCCTCTTAGCTTGGAAAATCACTACTAAATGTATAGAAAATGTGCTGATATGATAATTTATAGGATAAAACATTGCATAAATCTTTGGACTAGCGTTGGCATTTAGCAATTTCCTGTAAGGTACCTGTATTATCTCTGCAGAAACAGTACTTTATCATTATAGTGTTATTTAAATCTTATTTGTGTACATTTTGGATTAGTAGTTTGAGTGTAAAGGGCTGATAGAAATAGATCTTTGAATCCAGGAGTAGAGAAAAAAAAATTGACCTAAGAAAAAACCCCAGACTCTACTACAAATGAGCACCTGATGGCAGTCTGGATCACACCAGTGTTAAATTTTCTACACGGTGCTCATGAAGTCTCTTCAAGTGTGAAATACATGTAATTCAGGTCATGGATTGATTCATCAACATGGAGTGTTGCCTTCTAATGGATAAATTGTCAATCAATCAATAGCTCATGTAGGTAAATGAGTTGGACACCTAATTAATTGTTGTACTAATTGCCTTCACACACGTTCACATACGTGAATTGAAATACTCTAAAATACTGCTTTATTAAAGCTTAAAACACCAAATATTATATTTAATTACAACTTAGTTGATTTCAAACTGAAAAAAAGTTTTAATTTAATTTTTCTGGAAACCCTACATAATAGTTCCCAATATATCATTGTTCCTCCATTAAACTCCTGTATCACTGGTCTGTGCTCATTATTCATTGGAGATGGAAATGATCACTGCTGCACTGCATGAAAGAGATTATTAAGAACGGACTTCAAAAGAGAGAGAATGCAAATTAAATAGATTGTTTGTTTGGGGTTTAAAGTAGTACTCAAGGGTATATCAGTACGACGGATTGTCCTCCTCACACTGTTCCTTGCCTTATTATGGTGGAAAACCGGGAGGAAACCCACATCTTGTGACTCACCCATATACCTGAGGGTCAACACAAATTAAATAGAGACTACATATACAGCACAGTTAATAATCATCAGAGAGCTGGTGATATAACACAATTTTAACTTCCTTGATACACAAACAGAATACTAGAGTCATACAGAAACGCACGTTGTTGAACAAACATTAAAAGAGTAAAAGTTAAATTGACAATTTTATCAGAGACATTTTTCATTAAAGTACATAATAGATAAAAAGAGAGAAGTACATGTAACCATGTAAAAACCATTGTCGCAATTGGCAGAGCCTCATCAGATAACCTACTCATATACCTGATGTTTGAAAGACGGACTGGAATCCGTGAGTGGCACAGCGAAGGGGGATTAGTAGGCTGACACTCAAACCACTAATCCACTGCCCTCTGCCCACTACAATATGATCCAAGGAAAATCTTTGTAGCAAATAATGTCTAAGTTATTAAATTGAAAACTATTACAATATTATTTTAACCAGATAGGCATGAAGCTTTAATTTATATATAAAACAATAGCCCAAATATATAGATTTCAGCTTACAGACAAAATGTTCTATAATTAAAAGCCAGCTACATGTATACGTATGAAGATTAGGTCAGTTTGATTGGAACTTAACGTAATATTTTAGGTTTGTTTGTTTGTTTGATTGGTGTTTAACGTCGTACTCAAGGGTATTTCACTTATATGACGAAAGACAGAAATACAGAACATCACAAACAAATCTGCTTTCCGTTACCCTTTAGCTCTGCGAACACCAGGGCAACAGAAAGCAACCTCTTTTCTTGCCTCTTACTATCGACCGAGAAAGGCGAGGGAGTATTCTGCAGAGCCATGGCCCACCCGGTCCCTCACGGGCCTCTAAGGGAAGGGGGTCGACAATACTGGCTGCATACGTCTATCCTTGGCACGGTGAAGTCCGATGGTTGGTGCACACATTGTGGGCTATGTCATAAATTTATAAGTAGTTGGAGTTTCAACCTCATGTTTATATTATGACAATTATACTGGTGTGCCTTTATGAGCAGGATAACCTGTGATGTAAGTGTTGGCTGATTTAAAAAAATAATTGAAAATCTCTAAAACAAACGAAATCATTATATTATATTTACATACATAAATAAATAAATAAATATCTTTAAAGGTTCTAAGGACAAAGTAGGAAAGGTCATAATTCACGCTATTTAGATGAAAACTGAGAAATGAAAAAAAAGTGAGAGAAATTAACTCCTTTTTTATATGGGATTGTTTTTATGGTCTAGACGCAGGCTACTGAACTCTTTGTGGCCTCGGTAAATTTGAAAATATAAATATTTAAACATCTTGGTTTTGTGGAAAATCTACGTTAATCTGTTCCCAGATCTTTGTTTGTGAATAATGCATTTAAGCCTAAAGCGTAACACCTGCATACAAAATACCGATGCGGTATTAATTGAATAAGTAGCGGGTTAAATCTACGGTGGATCAAGTATGCCATTATGTTTAGTCATGTGAACATTTACATATAATATTTTATTACAATCACATGGTAGGCCTTTATATAACACACACCAAACATGATTCATTCATGACAACAAATGTGAATATAACACAGCGAAATAAGGGTGTAAAGGAAATTTTCTAGATTGTGTCCGTTTCTTTTAGTTATAATTCAAAATTTAACCAAAAAAGATGAATGTCGGTGATTTTACCAAAAGCCACGAAATTGGATGGAGAGGGATCGGTTAAATGAAATAGAATAAATCATTTCATGGAACGGGTAACCCTATCCTTCTTGTAGAAAAAAAACTGTAGATTGTTTTACTTACTAAAAAGACAACCTAACTGTTCAAGTTGGATATTTGTTTGTTTGTTTTATAGAGGTGTAACGTCGTACTCAAGGGTAGTTCGCTTATATGTCGACGGATTGTCCAGGTCTCACTCCTTCTTACTGGAATGCAGCGGACAACCGGAAGGAAATATCGTTAAAGCGTCCTCTGCGATTGTCAGGGCCACAATGTGTGGGCTCACTGAAATACGCCATAGAAGGAAGCTTGTCGCATTTTTGTTTGCTTGTTTTCTTGACGTTATGCATGAAGGATTTCACGTTAACGAAGACTCTGCATTGTCAGTGTTTGGCGGAGGGGAAATAAATCGTTGTTAAGTTTCAGATTATAGAAAGCATATGAAATAATATGGCAACAACAGACCACCGTAGCTATGTATATTTTATAAAACGTAAACCAACACCTGCAGGTTAGATATCAACTCGTGTTCTCAAAGCGTAAAAATAAATCTGGCACGCGACGCCACGCGCCTCTTTATCTATGGTAATGTATAATATTTGCATATAAATCCATCCACTACAGCAATAAATAGCCAACAGATTTCGTAAGAGAGAGTGGTTATTTGAATTTTTGGTTGAATTTTGAAACATCTGTTACAGATAAAATACAGTTTAGTCCGTCATTTACCACAGCTTTACAAACTTAACTTCTAACAGTAAAACAATTAAACAGAGCACAATGTAAGGCACTATGTATGGAGGTCGATATATGCCACCGCAATTTTAATATCTTTGCTGGCAGTCATACTTTGAATCCACTGCCCGGTAAGATAGGAATGACTGTACCGCTATATACACATTCATTTCGAGAATGTTGCTTCGTAGATGGGCTAAGTGTTGGAATTTACTTCCGGTGAATTAATGCCTGAATCTTAAAAGTCTCTTCTCTTGTCAGGCTACATATTTTTCTGAACTATGATAAGCAGTGCGGGTTGTCTTTCATGATTTATATTTTGAATTGTGAATATGATTGACCATATGGAATCAGTATACAGTTGCTATTGATCTTTGCCATTGAATACGATTTGGCAGCATAAATCGAATAAAAATAATCAAGTGGTATAACTGAAATCGGGTATTTTAATGCACCTATATTTTCGAAAGAAAAAAAAACACCTGAAAAACCTAGCTGGAAGCTTTAAGTACTATAGTTATTTTCCGTAGTGAAAATGTCATCCCATATCAGAATTTTCCCGAAGTAATTATAAACTTGAAAGTTCTAGGAACAGAAAACTCACTGCGCATGCGTAGTATAGTTAATAAATAGCGGATGTCTAAAGAATCAAATCGCTTTGTGTGAGAAATTATGAATAATGGTAAAAGATGGAAATTATAAGTATAATATTCATACAATTCATTGAATCCGGTTACGAGGCAAGGGCTGCTTGCACCACAAATCTCACACTCCTGCGTGGCTTTCGGTTGTTTTCATCTGAGGTGAAATGGCATTTTGACTCGAGGTGATATCGTGTTTACCGATATTCCTGAAAAGTTGCGAGTGGCTGTAACCCTCTACAAAACGGAAAAGGCTTGTCTGGCCATGAGTGCCTCAAACGTGTATACACGTGACACAAGCTGTTGGGCCCTCCACCGCCGTAGTTTAATGGTTAGCGTGTGCGCTTACTAATCCTACCTCGATGTACCGTCCACGGGCTCGAGCCCGTCTGTCGACAACTGGGTATATGAATGAGTCACACTATGTGGCTCTTGCAATCGCAGGGGTGTTTTTTGCGAGATTTGTAAAGGAACAGTATGAAGTGGACTATCCTTTGCCATATATATAAGTGAAATACCATTCAGTTCGACATGTAATCTTAAACAAACAAATGCCAGTTGTTGCTACCGTTTTCACGATATGTTACATGGCTTAAAAAGATGTTCTGTGGCATTTTTTGTAAGAATTTCCCTAGATTATAGAAATGAAATGAATTGTAAGTTTTCATCAACGTGTTACTAGTATATCGTCTGGCAATTAAACTGCAGTTTAGCGTTTACTTGTGGCCTCAAGTTTTAAAAAATAAATTTTAAAGTTGACGATATGATATGGTTAAGAAAACAATATTTTAAGTATTTGTTATGTTACCGAATACAACACAAACGTGTTCGGTGTTATGCTGTTAAAGCGGTGTTAAGGCGGTGAAGTATGAAATAGACCAATACGATCCGTTGCCTCGGTTATCAGCTGCCACCTCTAAGCAAAAACAAACCAACAAATAAGTAAACCTGTAATCTTTATAATTATATTTGTGTCTAGACATGATTAATTTTGTTTGATTATAAAATTAACAGCATAAAAACCTAAAGAAAATTAAAATTGCGATCACATTCTAAACAGAATGGCCCACGCAATTGACAGGGTTGTGCTGCTTCAAGGCCTGTTTTTAAATCGTTTTACGGTACTGTGTTTAGAACATGTGCTGGCCTACATGCTCCAATGGCAGATTATGTTTGCCAGTAGGTGAAATACACCGAAAGACTTACCTGTATGTATAAAGAACCCATAAACCAAATGTATCAATAAAATAAAACGTATGATATACAGGAGACATAAATCAAACCCACAGCTGTAAGTAATAACTAACCGTGTAATATACATTATTATCTATACCTCCTTTGAATTTCTTTATAAAAATTGCCATTTGTCTAGAATGCTATTTAGAAAACAAGATATTTTTAATTAATAAACAACAAAATTCTGGGTTAATTGACGACTAACGTTTCGGAGCAGATTCGAACAACGTTTTCAAGCTTACAATTAGCTTGAAAATACCCTGTTATGTTTCTAGCACTGCTTCTAAATGCCACTTAAAGAAGTAGAATGCTATTATCATACTGGAGCACAATGTTACATTTAAACTATAGCATTGCAGTTCAGGGTCTCCTCTCAGCTTACTAAAGGAGAAACGGTTACCACCGGAACCAATTATCGAGAATGATTTGTGACGGTGTGAAATCACAAGCCGTCCAAATAGTACCAAAGGACCTTTGGCACTATTTGGACGGCTTGTGCAATCGGTAGCGGCGCAGGGATCGGAGGGAGCTCCTTGTTGCCCTGGTGCTCTCCAAGGCAGAGGGATCGGAGGGAGCTCCTTGTTGCCCTGGTGCTCTCCAAGCTAAGGGGTAATTTTAAGCCGATCTGTTAATATCTGTATTACATACTGTATTTGTCCTGTTTTTGTCTTGTTTGTTGCCATTGGCGTTGAAGGTGGTTTCCTTCACCCATTGGGCTGACAGGTCTTCATGTGAGTGAATTAACGGTATAAGTACGGCGATAAACCCCAAACAATCAATCAGTTAATCAGTCGATCGATCAATCGATCAATCAACCATCCAACTAGTCGGTCGGTCGGTCAGCCAATCAGTAAATCAATCAATCAACCAATCAATCAATCAATCAATCAATCAATCAAGCAAGCAAGCAATCAACCAATCAATCAATAAATCAACCAACCAGCTAGTCATTCAGTCAGTCAATCGTTAACGCTCGCCTAAACTGGACTGCATGTGGATGAGACCTGTAAATAGCTGACTTTTATCAACGTAACTTTTCAGTGGTTTCTATTGGTGTAATTTTTCCTCTGGGTGCTAAATGAGGAAAATCTTCAGACACGTAACGCCACACAATCATGTTGAGAGAAAAAAATGTGCGTAGGCCTACTTTCTTTCCGACGTTGTAAGCATAATAGATGTGGTGCTTCATTTTTGACACAAAAAAAATCACTTACAGAAAAGAAATATGTAATCACGTTGTACAGGCTGTTTATCGCGTGATTTTAATTGTGTGATTTTTTTATCCGGCTAAAAGTTCATTCGTGATATCGTGTAGGTGGAATTCGATCGATCGTTTCGCGAAATGCCATTTATCTTATATCGCGAAACGCAGCCAGAATTATTCCGTAAATGAAGTTCTCTTAACACCAGAGTTTCTTGAGTCACGTGTTTCTATGCTTGACGTTAAAGATCATTGTAAGTAAATTTATGGCTGTTTTTGTATAATGAAGAGACAAAACATTTAATGATTTTATGTTATTAAAGACGAATATAATTTTAAGCCAAAAATGAGACGAAATCTTGATTTTTATCAGTTCACTGATCAAACATATTGAAACTGAATCAACGCATCGATCTTCAATACGGCCGTTTGGTCACAAATTACCTTGTTGTTCTTTTTAAACGCGGGCCATATAAAGGTCGCTTTGATCAAGTTTCTTGTTTTTTGTTGTTTTTTTGCATTATATTAAAAAGTTTTTCATCAGTGTTCATATGGACTTGCTTGCTTGCTTGCTTGCTTGGGTATTTTAAGATTTTGTATGTACAGGGCGACACCGGAACTTTGTCTTCACCCTGAAATTCAGTCCTGGCTCCAATTTATGACTGAGAAAATCATCAAGAATTAAAACACACATACGCCAGAAATCAATTTGTTGCATTGCGGCTAAATCACCAGATGCTTTGTTTGGGTATGGTATCATATTATCAAAAAACCCATCCCCCCTCGGCCGCCCACCCCCACCTCTAACTCCATCCCACCTCTCACTCCAATATATAGATATATTTTGGCAGTGAATACGGCAAAGCGCTTATGTTTGTTTTGCCTGAGCTCGATCGCTTGTTACATACAACGATTGCGGGATTCCATTTTATTGAACCAGACCAAAGACAGCCTTTGAAATATCTCTGTAATTATCACGAGAAACACCTAGTTTGACGCCATCTCAAATCCATTTAAGTAATCGTTTTGTCTGAGCTCCCAAACCAAATATATTATGGGAAAGAAATCATATATATAATCTACAAATCGTATCATCTCAACGTGACCGACTGTACTACATAATTATGGAAGCCTCAATTGGCCATTATAAAACGGATGACTAATCGCGTACACACGGAAGAATGGTGTTGAGCCATGACTCTATCCAAGTTTTGTTGGCACGTGATCAATATTTTTTTATCCTCTGGCACGTGCTTTTGCGTGTTTACATACACACTGAATCCAAAATAATACAACTCATACGTTACTGGTTGTGATGAGTTTAGCACAGTCTATGTTGGTTGGGTTCAGGCGTTCTAGCTTCTCTAACTGCGCAATTATCACCTGAGAATGAGATGTATAAACGGACTGGAAATTAGCCAGGTTGATAGACATAAATACATTGGCTTCATCGCACACGTCGATTATAGCTTGGGTTTTTTTAAGCTCCAGAAATTATATCCTTTCGTAGTTTACTGTCTTTCTACATGTGACTTATTATCAGGGGAAAAAGAGAACACTTCCGAATCATGTGGTGGAAAATTGGCAAAACCCGGTTTAAAAACAAAAAATTAAAGTATGTGATGCTTAAAAATTCGCAGAAACTTAAATTAGATTTAATTCCTCTAGAAAGGATTTCTAGAGAAATATTTTATCTTACACGCAGTTCCATTATATTCGTGCCCCAATGGATTGTAGGAATATAAGGGTGCTTTCTTCCGGAAAAAATCAGTACCGCTTCAAAATATCAGCAAATAAATGAGTGTTTGTCATAAACAGGGAGATGCATCAATGCTGGATGTCCCTGTTGAAAGTGAAATGAATACTATGCAAGGTCGCAATGTTGATACTGATAGCACATCCGCTCCTCTGTCTTTTGTTGACAAAACTTCTGGTTGGTTTTTAAATTAAAGTACTTGAGAATTCAAAGCGTTTTATTTTAAACTTGACATCAACTATATTCTGTCATGTCTGTTTCTATTTCGTTTGATATGTTTTCAACAATGATTGTTTCATACAGCCGATTTGTTTATTTATTACGCATGTTGTTGATATTTCCAGCTCAGGTTTTGTAACTGAAACAAAAGCTGTTGAAAACATCACACATTCGACATCGTTATATTGTTGTTATGTCCGTCTGGGTTTGTATTTACTTTTCAATGTCTGGAGGGTGATGATGATCTAGACATAACATTGCATTATTTAAAGTGCGCTCGATGCCTTAAATCAGCATCATGCCGATACTCATGTTATCTATTAAATAAAACAAGCTTTTGTTTAGCAGCCATGTTGAAAGAAGTCTGGTAATTGTTCTGTATTTACGCACATCACATCAACTTGATTTTCTTGAAGGCGATCTTTGTCTAATCTAGTTCCATCTATAGTTTGGCTAAGCTGTAGCTCGATATTATTAAACAAGGGATTCAGGTTATTTCATTGGAAAAACGAATCCAAATACACGAAGTTGTGGCATTATTCCGACTGATGAGTGGAACGAAATATAGTAAGCTACAACAATGCAATGATAAAGTTTTGTTTGCCAATTTTATTCAAAACACAAGGGCAGAAATGGAGAATATGTCAAAATGTACTTTCTAAAAACACCTGGTTGATATGTTACAGTTTACAATTTTACCTACAGAAACCTTATGTGAGAAAATATCATATATATATATTTATATATATTTCTAAAAACAATCCCACTGGCACAGAGATGTAGATCAGTTAAAATCGAAAAATCATCTTATGTTCTAGATAAATCCAATAGACAAGTTTCTTAATAAACCTTAATCTCGAATTGTGTTATGGGTAACCTACAGACATCTCCAGAGAAGGTAATGACCATAAATATGGTGTATAAAATGTAGCTAACGAGATATTTAGCATGGGTTATGAACTATAAGTATTTCCGAGATACACGGATTAATGAATGAATATGTCTACGAAAGAGTTTTGTTTAAAATGTGACTTTAGCGCCGTGGAAGATGAATATAACTTCATACTTTGTAGTCACTCTCCGCCACTTGAATTATTACGTATTTGTAATACCAATATGCTGTATGTTTACGGGTAATGAACAATGTCAACACTTCGGAGACATCGAGAAAGCAGCTTTGCTGTACTTTGCATATTGGGTTTTATTTATGGCCATATAGGTAGAGCACAAGAGCAAAGAATATATATATATATATATTTTTTTTTTTTCATTTTTAACTCTTTGCGAATTAATCTTATATACTTTTTGACATATACCATTAAGCAAAGGACAATACATACAGGTAAAAAAGACGATGAGTTTAATACTTTTCACTTATATGACGACTTCGTCTTGCCGCTAGAAAAAAACCCACGATCCCTGTCATATCCGGATAGCTTCTCTTTTACCGTATATCTTTTAAGGTCGAAATATGATATAGTTAACCTCGTCCATACACGTTAAGGTGAAAATATAGTTTTATAGCAACCCAAACCAAATCCAACTGCATGAGTGACGGAAAAGTTCTGCTTGTTTTGGCTAAATTTGGTGTTAACCTTGGCCGCTTGTTCTTTGTGTTTTTATTGGACAACTGAAACTGTGACCTTTCGTGAACCCCAGCAAGCTTGCCCTAATTGAACAGAATAAGAAGAGTGATTGCGTTAAATCTCAATATAGCGAGAAACAAAACACGGGAAGAGTTATTGAGCCCTGAATTTTATTAGATTGCATACAGCCCATTTACTTAAACGCGTCCACAATGACAGCATAATAAACTGTTAACCCATATTTCACGATTACCTGGAAATACACTAATCTGATGTAGTCCGATGTGTTAATTGAGGAAGAAATTATCAAAAGTCAATACAATTCTAATCTGTATTTCCAGGAAAATATCATTGGATAATTATCAATTGCCCTATAAAGAGATACCGCATTGTTTACAACTTCTTCCGTATGCCAGGAATGATGCCAGGTCGAAATCTCTCAATTGTGGCAAAATATGAAAGTGGTTTATTCTACATATCCTTATAGTGATCAATCTCATATAATTTACCATTGCTCGTTAACCATTGATGAAGGTGGATTTTTGTTGTTGTTGCGCTTTATAATGTTTTGCGCCCACCCTTAGAAATAATGGTTCTTTGGGGTTCCTTAAAAAAGAGGATGGTTCAATAAGGAACCATTATGATAAACACGGTGCTTCTATAGAAGAAGATAGGGAGAAATACTTGGAACAGTACCATGGTTGGGAGGGTTCCACCAGAGCCATGACAGAAGAACATTAAAGTGTTCCACCAGAGCCATGATAGAAGAACATTAAAGGGTTCCACCAGAGCCATGACAGAAGAACATTAAAGGGTTCCACCAGAGTCATGACTGAATAACCTTACAGGGTTTCACCAGAGCCATGACTGAAGAACCTTAAAGGGTTCCACCAGAGCCATGACTGAATAACTTTAAAGGTTCCACCAGAGCCATGACTGAAGAACCTTAAAGGGTTCCACCAGAGCCATAACTGAAGAACCTTACAGGGTTCCACCAGAGCCATGACTGACGAACTTTAAAGGGTTCCATCAGAGTCATGACAGAAGAACTTTAAAGGGTTCCACCAGAGCCATGACTGAAGAACATCAAAGGGTTCCTTCCACCAGAGCCATGACTGAAGAACATCAAAGGGTTCCACCAAAGCCATGACAGAAGAACATCAAAGTGTTCCATCAGAGCCATGACAGAAGAACATCAAAGGGTTCCACTAGAGCCATGACTGAAGAACCTAAGAGGGTTCCACCAAAGCCATATAATTTCTAAGAGTGCAGTCAAAGGGTCGCTTTGTTCTGTTGTGCTGTACAGAGTAAAATTACGACGATAAGCTTTGTTGTTTTTTTTTTCAATTTATTCTTTAAAAAAGAAAAACTCCAATTCAGTTCACCTGCAGTTCAATAAGGTCAAACATTGCTATATGATAACCCTCATATCAAACCGGCGAGTCCTATAATTGAACAAAAATAGACACGTTTCTCGGAATTGCAGCTGTGCAAGTGCTTTTGGACGTACGTGACAAAGACACTATGTACAATGCGGAAAGTGAGAATCACTAAAATAAATAAAAAAACATGTGTTCGCTATCGATTCTGATTAATAAATAAACAGTTGGGTAAGTGTTCTTCAAAATTGAATCTGATGTTTAGATTAAAAATTCTTGGAACTATTTAAATATTCTGTAAATAGCAAATCCGATTTTAAGTCTCAATTAGTTCACGGATATGAAATTTGAGGTTCCACGTAATTGGAGAAGTTAACATGTTTATTGTGTTTGGTAAATCTGCCAGTATAGTCCAATTTTACTTGAGTTTAGCTGGATTTAATAATCCTTATAAATATACAAAGCTTAGATATGGGACATGATAGGTTCTAGGAAAATGTAAGTCCGCAGAGGTCAATATGTTGCTTTATTCAATATTTTTTTTATCTTTTAACAATCGTGCGTTTTTGTCCTTGTGTTGAATTTTACAAGCATTAGATTTTGGCGGCTGCAAACATCCAACTGAACCCGGCAAAATTCTCCGAAAATCATTAACTAAAAATATTCAAATCACAGTGACGAATTCGCTTCTTCCAAAAAAATGTGGCGGCCGGCTGATAAGGAACGGCTCTCCGGGATAAGGGGCAACAAGAATCCAATCTGTTTGTGATGTTCTTATATTGCTTCTTGTGATTATTCTCCCTTTGCCCTGTCTTTTCTTTGTCCTGTCTAGTATATGTCCTGTCTTGTCTTTCGTTGTCCTATCTTGTCTTTGTCCTGTCTTGTCTTTCTTTGTTCTGTCTTTCTTTGTCCTGTCTTGTCTTTATTTGTCCTGTCTTGTCTTTGTTATGCCTTGTCTTGTTATTTTGTCCTGTCTTGTCTCTGTCATGGCTTGTCTTTCCTATGTCTTGTCTTTCGCCTGCCTTGTCTTTGTCATGTCGTGCGTTTGTAATGTCGTGTCTTTCTTTGTTGCAAGGCGTGTGGAAAGTGGTTTCCTTCCTATGGTTTAAGATGATACGGAAGAGGAAAATTTATCCCCCTTAATATCCACTAAAGGGGGCTTTGTAAAAGAGGCCAGTCTCCTTAGTTTAGGCCTAAGGGAAAAACTAAAGTCGCCTTAGCTTAAGGAGGCTTTGTGCAAGTGGGCCAAGGTGTTGACCATGTAGGCCACTGGTCAAATCTTTTCCTTTTTTTAAATATTACGTCATTTTTGTAACGTGCCGACATGAAAGATTTTGTATTTAGCGCCCTCCTATTACTAAAATGATTCTGAATAGAAATTCTTTACACATGACGGGCGTTATACTAGACAGGAGAAGTACTGTGGCTTTGTCCTAGGAACATATTGAAACGGAAGTCCCAATAAATTTCCTATAAGGCCTACATACTTTGCATCTGATTGTTATTTTCATGTAAGGTCATTATTATCGCCAGTGATGTCGAGCGCGATTTCCTTCATCCATTGGCCGGCAGACAGGACGAATATGTAAGTGAAATAACCTTAAGTATGGCGTAAAATCCCATTTAAAAGGAAGCTTCTCGATCGATTTTTTTTTTATTATATATTTTTTATGGAAAAGGGACTGATGAAAAAAATCTTCTTTCTATTTTCATCTGACGTGCTGACACATGGACAGCAGATGATGGAGAAACAGACCTTCTGCATGCAGAATATGAAAACCAGACTTTGGCGTATATCAGAAATATTTCTACTTGGGAGTGTGCCTCTACGTTAATGTTTTGACGGGTTGAAGTTCTAGATAAATATAGACAAAGGAGCCCAGTGCGACTGCGCTTTGGAGTCGAGTCAGAACGAGGAGGGTGGGCTTAGAGAGAGAGTAAAAGTAACTTGGAACTACTTTGACCCACATATGTTTAGCGTAAGGATGCTAGTTATTACAAGGGGTTGATGCGGATTAGCCGATTATTAACTATAAATATATATAGTAACAAAAGTTAGACTGAGATTCAGCACGTGTAATACAGAACAAATAAAAGAAACAGAGTATTATTTTCAAACGCCATATTTCTTATCTCTGGATGCCAGTGAATAATTTCACATAGAAACCCAATGTTTCAACGCCGAGAAACAACAAGATGCCTAGTTAAGTCTTCAGGAATGATGATTGTATGCTTGCTAATGATTGTGTAATAAATAGATATACACAAATTTAACATGCGTTTCTTGTTGTTTTTTTGGTGTTGTGACTTTGGTCTTCTTTTTCTTAAGTGTGAGCAATCATTTCAAGTAGTGTGTACTTGGTAAGACCTGTTCAAATGGAATTATTCTAAACTGAGAGTCACATCCGGTCATTCATCATGTAAACTGTGTGCCGTTAGTCATTATTAGCCTTATTGTTTGTTTGTCTTTTTTTGTTTTCTTTCTGTTTGTTTTTTGGGGGCCTCGTCCTTGGAAATCAATCGATTCTACGACAACAGTTTTCAATGTTTAATTCCAAATCAGCTTACCGACAAAATTTTAGTAATTTTTTAATCCGCCCATTTTTTTTTTTTTTTTTTTTTTTCTACTTCTTCTTTCTTTCTTTCTTTATGCAGAAACAGTGCTGCAGCAACAACAGCTTATTTGTTGGTTTGTTTTTTTAGTTTGATTGGAGTCTCAGACTGCACTCATATGTAGATGACGACGGATTGTCCATTTCACAATTTCCATTCTTTAATTGCTGTAGAAAACAAGAAAGAAACCTCGTATAAACCATCCTCGGGATAACTAGAGTGTAGCCCCGTGACCCAATACGAGTGATCCCTTTTTCTATGTCCATACACTTACGGCAAATAAAAAAAAAACAAGTTCTAGAACTGAAACGCCTTAATAAGTACTTTTTCTAAGAATTGTCATCTGACATGTTTGCTCTTGATTAATTTTCATTAATACTAACATGACACCTATACATTTTTTCTTCGGAATTTTTTAAATCGACAATGTATAAACCAGTTGAAAAATGATACTTCCCTGTTTTTTAAAAAGCCATTCAGATCCATTGTGGTTCGAACAGCACCGTGAAGCCGTCGTGGTTCGAACAGCACCGTGAAGCCGTCGCTGTTAGTTTGTATTACACCGGGAAAGGATAAAGCATATAATGCAAGTTACATAGAGGCAGCTTATGGAGAGACTTGCCGCAACAACAAAAAACAACAAAAAGGCGATACTTATTGTTTAGTTATTGCCAAACCACATTCTTAATTTAAATCAATAAATTTTACCAAACGCTTCTTTTTTTAAACGATCTAAAAAAAATAGGTTGTTTTTTTTTTGTTCTTTTTCTCCCAGAAAGTCTGTAATTTTTTCCTCAAACACGTTAAATCCTATGATGATAATCTGATGGATGGGTAAAAGATAGATTGTACCACAATGGCCGATTTCTTCTGAGATCTGACTGTATACCCCACATTGGCCATGTACAAATATAGTACCATGTAAGCAAACATAGACTACTCACACACAAACCAATGAGTCAGACTGCGTGGGCAGGATGAAGGGTACAGAAGCAGGTAGTATTCCCTTACCTGATCAGTACAACATTCCGACCCTTTAAAATGTGTAGTGACACTTTTCAATTTTTTAAAAATATTATGGGTGTTCGAAGTCTTAATAAAATGAATTGATAACATTTTATGGCATATTTTATTTGGATTATCATTACCTTAATCTAATTTAATTCCTATCCTAGGCTTTTAGCCAAACGAATGTGTTACGTGAATATCCGGATTGTTGTCTCGGCAAGCACACAAGGATCCATGTGTCTCGGAAATAGTATTTATACATTTAGCCGTTCAGCAAATGGGCAGAGAAATCACGTTGTGATCTCTTCGACGTAAGCTGTAGTTTTACATACGCAGGCTTACACACGCATAGACTATCACATTCCCATGTGGCTACCATCTTTCACGACTCTTATCGCTAAAACTGCGGGAGTTTCGCGGGTCAGACGGTCGGTCCAGACGCCCAGCATGCACGCATTCAACTTATTTTATCGGCACTCCCCGTTCAATGGGTATCTAAGTTTGGATAACACATGAATGAAAGCTAAAGTTAACACTAAGACCAAAACATTCTCCAGGAAACATATGGTCAAAATAAGACCAGAATTAAAAACATAGGTCTTTTTTTCTAATTCCGGTTTCCGCTGTTTTGTTTTTATGGGGTCAATAGCATAGGAACGTTACAAACCTTGTAGAAAAAACAAACAGTATTGTTTTCGTAAGTCTCCCATGTTTTTACAGAAAAAAATGCTTCGCGGCCTTATTTCCTTGAAAAAATAGTACACCATTTTTGTCAAAATAAATATATCCACTGAATTATACCGTATGCACGTCAAGAAAAAGTGTTTTTAAAGAAGTGTTAGTATGTGCTTTTGTCATCGAAATATCTATGTTTTCTACAGAAAAAAGTACTTCGTGGGCTTATTTCGTTGAATAATACAGCATTTCCATCAAAATTAATACGTGCTCTGAATTAAACCGTATGCACGCCAAGAAAAAATGTTTTAAAAGAAGTGATTGTATGTGCTTTTGTTATCGAGATGGTACACCATACGCACTAGATGGAATGAATTCAACATATAAGTCGGTTTATCAACATCATCTCTCAGTTTTTGGAAACCATTGTTGATGAATAAACTTACAAGTGTTATAACAATCATTTCATTGAAAAGGTATATAAAAATTTAACATTAACATTCGCAAAAGGAAACTGATCTTTATGTGATGTCGTTACATTAGATGTCCTGTGATTGTCTTCCTCCGGCTTTGTTTGTTGTGAGTGGTGTCCAGGGTAGGTTCCGTCGGGCGCCATTGGACTGACACATCGTCATATGAGTTAAATGACCTTAAGTACAGCGATAAACTTCAAACACACAAACAAACAAACAACCAATATTATCCGACGTATAAAGAAATCTTGAAGTAATATCCCCAGGAAACTATAGTTTATTTCAAATTTTACAAAGAGGGCATGCACGAATAACATACCATCGTGAAATGATCTCAAGTCATCGTTTAAACTAACCGAATAAAATGGAAGTTTTTCAGTGAATATAAAGGGATGGTTTACAAGGTGTCTTATCAGTTTCGAGTAAGCAACGTTGAAGCGCAATTTTGAGTCCTACTAACCTGTAATAAAAGCGAATATATATGTTCGATAATATATGTTTTTCCAAAAAGCAATCACACTGGCACAAGGATGTAGATTAATTAAAATCGACGAATCATCTTATGCCCTACATAACTCCCTGAGAAAAATTTCTTAATAAACCATAATCTTGAATTGTGTTATGGGTAACCTACAGACATCTCAGAAGAAAGGTAATGGTCATCAATATGCAGTTCCTTTCATTTCATTTATTTCATCAGAAGCATAAATATTTACAAATTAGTTCATTATGATAACTACAACTTATTTACGTGATATTTAGAACTGTTTAAAATGATACAGAACACAAGACATGTATGTTGACAAACAACCTATTCCCATCACTAGAGACAGATACTGACAACGATGTCAGCATCGGCATCGAAACGTCGCGCCTGCAACTAAGAGAGGCCCCCATCCACATACATGTCCCATGTTCTAATGAATATACAAAATATTTCAAAATAATAAGGTTTACATTTGCCTATAAATTCTGGCGGGGACACAGAAAACCCTGGGGTCTTATTTTATCCCGTACTTTGTTAATTAAGTTACGATTTATTTGGACGTGTGCTGGACCTACTGGACGGAATCCCGACTTTGAATACAGTTTCGGGAAAGCACAATTGTCATTCTTTACACCAAACATATATGCACTAGAATACATGTTCGAGTCACTATTTAATGTTGATCGTGTTATGATTCACCTTCGGACTGACCATGGATGCGAAATAAACAAGATTTTGCCCTTTGGCTTTTATGTTTAGAACATACAGACGTTAATAGGTTTCTATTTCGCAACATTTTGGCGCCAGTGTGATTCATTGCTTGCAAAACAGATTACGTCCCTTTATCACAGTGCTGACATACTGAATCTATCGGGGATTGGCCAAATCGATATTGGAAATGGAACAACATTCTTACCTTTTGGCTTTAGTTATCAAGATGTTTCTTCTTAAATTGTTAGATTAAACATTATTTTAGGTTCACAATGACGCGAAACAAAAATCCACTCAAGAAACTATCGCTGATCCGGAATTAGAATTTTAGGATTTATTAAGAACGGAAGCCTGAACAGTCGGAATTTTGCTTCCACCAGTTAAAGCAGGATTGGTTCCAGAGAGATCTGCGTCGATATCTTTCTATTTTTGGATTCTTTGGGTTGAATGACTTCTATCTCTGTAAACAGTTTGATTGCAAGTGTTTCTCCTTCTCTTAATGTCTTTGACATTTTTAAAAGTTTGTAAACAAAATAGTGAGCTACGTTGCCCTATAGGTCAAATACCGTTGAGTATGATGTTAAACCCCAATCAAACAGCAAATAAGCTTCTTTGTGAGAATCCTAATGTTTCTAAATTTCATCTTTCTGTAAAATTTCAGTGTTTTCATCAAAATGGTGCTGATTGAAGAAAAACACTCATAGTTTCAGATTAAGTATATACATTTAAATTGGGGGGGGGGGGGCTACATTTGTTTCAGCGTGTGCTAAATTGTCCAGGGAGAAACACAATCATGGCCAATGTAACCCATGATTAAATACAGTATTAAAATTAGAGAGCAGGAAATTCAAATTACACCGCCTATCCAATGGAAATGAATACTTTTTTTTTAATTTGTTCCTGTTTCTAGACAGTATGGTTAAGCGTATCCCTTTTCTAAAAAGATATTGGTAATTGACTAAAAGATCGGTCATACTGTTCCTTTGATGTTATCTTTCTACCTAACCAGACAACATGGTCAAGTATGTACAATGGAGGGACAGAATGGACCAATTTGGGGTCGGAGTGGAGGGAGGGGGGGGGGGCTATGGAGGAGTAAAGTTAACACGCCTATTCCCCCTCTCTCCTTTTACCCTTGTTTCTTCCTGTATCTGAGCACCATTATTGAGGAGAATGGACCGTTTGATAACTTTATTAGAAACGTCAATTCGCAGTTTGTGCCTCTTGTGTTCTGTCAAGGTGGTTGTCCTATAGTGCTACTTTTATTAAATTCTCCAAAATAAAATAAAAAAGATCCATCTAAGTGAGATTTGTTTCAGAGATAACATAAACTCTTGTTTAAAAGAGTCAAAATAAGGGTTAAATAACGATTAATGAGAGTAAGAAAAATAAACAGGCAGCCAGACAGACAGACGGACAAAAATAATTCAACAAAACAAGCAATACATTAGTGACAGTCGCAGGCCTTCAAATAAACGGTAAGTATGTTATTGTATAAATGATCTCCTTAATTGCTCGTGTACGAAAGTCGTAATTTTTGTTTTCGCAGTGAACCGATTATTTCTGCTTCTCTCACGTATGATATAACTATAAACAAAACAAAAAAGTCATTAAAGTTTGGATCAATAAACCATCGTTATGGCTGGTGGGATATATGACTTGCTTCAGCTCTCACGTTAAGTCGTCCACGTTTTGCCATGGTGATGGACCTTGCAACGTGCGCGCGCATCAATTTAAGCCGCTCACGAGGCAGCTCATGCCACCAAGCTTGAGCAGTGACGTCAACAGCTTACCAATTCCATCTAGACGATCGATATTGAGGTATTGCTACTGACTCCTGTATTTCTATCGAGCTGAACAGAACAGCATCGACCAGTTTACTAACCAAGCCACACCTGTCTCATTAAACAGCGACTGAATTGATCAGAACCTTTATTATAATACGGCTGTTGAGATCAACAAGCCGAGGTGACTTGACTGGACATGACGAACAAAGCTATCGGACGAGCCAACGGAATCCTGGAAATAATTTGATTGACCATTAGCATACTTGTGACTAACTAAGCATTATCGGCTTATATATCGAACAGTTGTGTTGTTAGTAACGCATACAAGTGCGCCATAGTTTAGGGCAATAGTAAATTTACGCACTACTTTCTCTTAGAATCTGTCAACCAACCGTGTGTTAACAACACTTGTTGATGTATTGATGATAACGGTAACACAGTTTCTATTTCCGTACATTAAGCACTTGTTGACATTACTGCGAAGCTGTAAAATAGCGTTCCTTGTTTTTATACGAGATAAGAGAATAAGTGTTATTGTTACCAGACAATGTAATGTTTTACTCGTTTATAACACATTAATTAAAACTAGGATGTCTTTTTCAGTACGTTTTATGTCATCTTAACTTGAAGTTTTTACATAACTCGCTAAATCATGTTTTATAATTAGGCGGACTTCCGAAATATCAAACGAACAAAACGGACTTGAATTTGTATATCGATGTATTGTTGACTTTTTATATCGGTGTATTGTTGACTTTAGCAGCAGCTTATCGAAAGTACTTATAACTTGCCGGAGTTCTATGGTTCTTTCTTGGCTCTGGTGCTGTCTCAGCTTAGATGCAACGATGTACTGCGATAGCACAAAACTGACATTTGCCCGTTTTTAAAAGCGATCTTAGCTTACGCAAAAGGTAAATAATGTGACGACCAATGCTGAAGACATAATGTTGCCATGACATTTACGTTCAACGTAGCTATGATCCTTTTGTGAAACCAGTCTCTGGCTCAGTTTATCTTATGACTGTTGTCTGATGTTGGTTGCCTTCTCAAGGGGGGGGGGGGGAGGGGGGGGGCTGACACGGCCTCATATGAATGGAAAAGATACAGCTGTTAAACCTTAAAAACCATCATGTAAGATATGACGTCAAGTTAGCGTCAGGTTTAAGGTTAAGGATACAATAAGATTTTTGGACTGGTGAAGGCTTGGGTCAGATTTCAGGTTATGGATAAATTAATATATTCAGGACAATTGTTTGGGATGGAGTTTAGTTAAGTATTAATTGTAACCCCAAAAATTCAAATTTTACGTTTCGTCTTACACGAAGAACATGACGTGAACAGGCATATTACCGGCTATTTCTTGTAAATCCGTCTTGTAAAGCCTTATGTGAAGTCTTACTTCAGGGTAAGGATTAACAATAAACCTAGCCCTAGCCCTAACCCGACCGTGACTTTATCTAACAACCATAGTTCCAATTTAAATAAAACTAATCCTTAAATTGAATCTAATCCTGAGAAAGAAAGTGGCCCAACCCTTAAACTAGTCCAAAACTTAACACCATTCTTAACATTAAAACCTAACCTAACATTAAAACCTATATGCTAAACCCAAACCTTAGACGTTATACTAAAACGACAACGATATACCTGCCATGACGACCTTACCACTTCCGGGTCACCAAATACTCATGCACTCTTGCATGCAGCTTTGTCCCTAATCACACTTAAATCATAGCCCCGATGTAATAAGCTTGTCTGACTTCAACATAAATTATATATATCACAGTAATTTATCTTTTAAAATTCCCACAACATTCGTATTCCAGGACATGCCTATCATGCATACAAACAAAACGGCTCTATTATCTGCACATAACGCGAAGATAAAAAAAGCTGAGAAAAAAAAACTCATCCAAAGATAGTTGTGTTCCGTGAGACTGTATCTTTTAATAAAGTAGACAAATTACATAAGTTATGATTCTTGGGGCGTGAGAAATGCATACTGATATACAAAAGTAAACCAGGTCGCATTGTGATGCTGCTTGATACGGCGGATTGCTTACATTCCTTTCCGTTAACGTCACCTGACCTACTTCCTGAATTGTCACTCAATCTTGGATATATCACGGTCTACCTATTTTTTCTTTGATCGTTTCGTCCGTTGCATTATTTGATGGGGGTATACCGGTACCGTCGACATAGTCACACATTGGACTTTTTTCAAGAGTTACCTTTTTCTATTTCATAAAGTTTAAATCGAACCACTTATTGTCCCAGTGTCCCAGTGTTACAGACGTGATGTATGTTCCAACCGCAACTGTATCGGAAAACGAAATCTCCGAAAACGCAATGCGCCATTTCGAATTGGTTAAAATCACGAATCCGATTGTTGCTTGGTTCAATTAATGGACATCACGTGCCCTCGTGCGAACTATTTTATTTTGAGTTTGTTTTATCCTATCCAATGACTCATATGAACAATATTTTTTTTAGACATTTCATTATTTCATATATTTTGCGATTCGATTCTTTAATCATCCGCTTGCGGTTAACTGTGCCACGCATGCGCAGGGGGTGGACTTTTCCCAAGAAGGATAGATTGTGGCTGTATTTCTACATACACATTTCAATGAGGCATGTTTTATAATTGAAATAAGCTCACTGAGTACAAAGTCAAACAAAACATTAACCGAACAAATGCGTAATGCGTTTTGGTTTTATTTATTTCTTTGTTTTACGGTATTAAATGTAACCATAAATCCATATAATTCAGTATACAATGTTACTGTAGGGAAAGACGGATTTTATTGCTTGCCTCCACCAGGAATCAAACTCGAATCTTTGGCAAGCAGGACAAGCACTGTTATTTAATTTTTGTTTAAGTTTTTTTTTTTTTTTTTTTTATTTTCAATTTATTTCAATATTGGATTTTT
>JARFOD010012668.1:0-11323 GCA_031763545.1 Mopalia muscosa
TGACAGTAGAAAGGGTCGTTTTTAGTCGACCCCCCCCCCCCCCCCCCCCCCTCCAAAAAAAAAAAAAAAAATAAATAAAGACATGAACAGGATAAAGCAGGGGTTTTCTAACGGTAAAAGCTGTTCTGAATACAGTCTATTGGATCAATCTTATCTTTTGTCGTTGCCTATCGACAGTACAATCCCCTAAATCAGGATTTTTGCCAAGAACCAATTTTTAAAACGTATCCCGGAAGTAGTCTGACGCTAGAGCGGAAAATGTACCGGGCAATCCAAAACATTCACCACAACCAATTGTACCGTCAGATTAGCATTTATTAAGACATGATTTTTGCAGCAAAGACTATCGGAGGTGCCCAAAGACTGAGACAACATTCATTTTTAGACTTATAAAAAGTGATAAACAATAGAAGAAGAATAGAATTAACTAGGCTAATTACTTCTTTGCGCATTGTTTAATAATATGAACATGATGACACTGTAAACACAGACCAGAATGTTAAGAAATTATAGGACAATTCTGTACCATGAAGAATATAGAAAATGACTACCATTTCATATAAGTTTGTACCACCCTATATCAAAAACTTAAGAACGGAATAATTAAAGAAATACTATACAGTCTGTGTTTGGTAAATATCCATTGTATATACCATTCAGGTAACGGGAACTCCACTTTACATCTGCCGTTTGTCAGTGCAGCTGGCATCTAACTATACAAGTCAGAATTCATATTAGCTGCCTGTACAGAAGATGTGTATGGTATGCTGTCAAGCAATCTGTGTTGTAATAAAACAAACATATTCTATTTAGTATCAAGTAAAGTATCAACTCCGAAAGTCGGACAATGAGTTCCTTTTGACACAACGTTTCGGTTTATTGGTCAAACCATCGTCAGAAGTAATTTCAACTATAGAAACATCGGTATTTATATATATACAAACAGATGAAGAAAATACTTTGGGCGTTCAAACTTTAAAACAAGCATATATCTTAAATAATTAAGTTTTCCGTAATGTCTGTGGTAAGATCCAAACACACTAGTAAATTCATTATCTTTCTTCGGAGTTGTTACTTGACTATATGTTAAACTCCTCATTGGTAGTCATAATACACAATTTAACTGGTAGGAATTTGGATATCACTTTGATGTTGATGATCATGTGCCTTTTTAGAAATCAGTTTATTAAAACGACAGTATTATCTTTCTTTCAGTAGCTAACAAGATGGTCGACAAAGTATTGGTAGATAAGAATGGCTGTACGATGATGGTGAAGGAATACCATGGACAGTATCTGCCAGCGGTGCCTAATATTGGTGACCTGGTCGCCTCCCTCAAAGATATGAAGGTCCGAGAAGATGATATACTTATCTGTGGATATCCACGCTCAGGTAAAACAATTTTTGCGAGTAGCCTAATTGACAATGACAATAAAATATTCGTTTCTTTACTCAATTGTTTTTTAAATCGACCTGTTTTAGTCCGTATCTTCGGATTTTACTTGAACTTAACGAAATTATTGTCTTCCTGTCTTTTGTGGCATTCACCCTTCTGTCTGTTTCATTGTTTGATAATCTGCATTCTATTATAGAAAGTGTCCTGATACATATATAAAAGAACCAAGACGTTATTACTTTAGCATGTAAGAAAGTATATGCCCTATATAAAACATATCGTTAAGTGTATTGTATATAGGAAGTAACAAAACAAGACTTAACTAACATTTATGCGAACGTATCGAGTCTCAGATAATTTAATTAATTATAGCCATGTTTGGTCTATTTAATTTACAGACAATATATGACTGTCAATAAGGCCATTCTTTGTTTTTCAGGAACTAACTGGGTATGGGAGGTAGTCAGTATGTTAATCACTGGGATTGCTGAGCACGCCCAACATGCTAAACTAGAATACATGCTAGAGTACAGAGACCTCAGGCACCTAGCCGAGTTACCTTCCCCTAGGGTGCTTAACTCGCACCTGTTCCTAGAGGACCTTTCGCCCGGTTTCCAGGAGAAGCACTGTAAGATGTTATATCTGTATAGAAACCCTAAAGACGTGGCCGTTTCTATGTACCACTTTGTGAATAAAGATCTGTTGTCAGATTACACGGGCACATTTGACGGCATGCAGGAACTTCTTCTTCAAGGACAAGGTAACCCTTAAACACAATCTTTCGCCCAGAGAATCAAGACCTGAGTCGACGCCACGTGAATATCCCCATTCTCGCCTCCTCGTCCCCCCAAAGTTTGTCAAGTATGTCGATGTTATAACTTTGTTTTAATATGGCCCTTCCTACAGCATTGCGTCATTAACAAACCGCCTGAGACGGTCATTCGTGCAATGTTTAATGTTTTGTTGTCCACCACAGCTATAGTAAGGGGTCTTAGAAATGCAGCTCGGCGTCCGTCCGTCCGTCCATCCATCCACCCGTCAGTCCATCAAAAAGGCTTGTAAACACGCTAGTTTGCAAACAAAATTCACCGATTAAATGCAAACTTGGTATGTAGCTTTCTTCTGTTAAGACGACGGATGGTATTGCAAATCACAAAAATTGACGTTTTTACATAATGTTCGCATATTCATGAATTTTAGAGTAGTCTTGCTTGTATGTGCTGTAATCACGATGAGTAGAGAAATTCACGCATTAACATCAAATTTAGTATGTGGCTTCCTCCTGTTAAGACAACGAATGGGATTACATTTCACAAAATTCCACAAAACAAAATGTCTGTTATTATATAATTTTAGAATATTCATGCCTGTATGTGTTGTGAACACGATAAATAGAGAATAAATACATGGGATTAACTTCAAACTTTGAAGATACTCTCTGCCTTTACGACAACAGAGGAGATTAAATTTCATCAAATTCCGTAAAACAAAATGGCCACCAGGGCATAATTTTACAATATTCATATATGTGTATGTTGTGAACACCAAAACTCAGTAACAAATCACAGATTAACTTGAAACTTGAAATATAGTTTCCTCCTATTAAGACAACATATGGGATTGCATTTCATCCAATTCTCTAAAGCAAAATGGCCCCCTTTGCCTGATTTTACAATAATCACTCTTTTTTTGTGAAAATGATAGCTTGAGAATAAATTCACAGATTAATTTAGAATTATGCTTTATTGTCTTAAGGCGAAAGATGGGATCCTATTTCACCATATTACGCCAAACTACATAACCAAGGCATTATTCTGCAATTTTGACGTCTTGGTGATGTGATCATGATTCACCAATTAAACTTGAAACTGTGCTTTCTCGCCTTAAAATGACGAATTAGTATGGATATCATGGTATGGAAACAATAAAACAAAATGGACACCATAGCATAATTGAGCAATATTTATGCCTGTATGCGGTGTGAACCCAAGGTCTGAGAACAAATCACGGACATATTTCAAACTACTTTTTGTGGATGAACTGACGAGTCAATAAACTGTCGTATTATACACCTAACTGTCCATTTCCTGCGATACTATATGTACAAACTACAACTGTGCAATAGCACACGGTATTGGACCCCGTCCATCCATCCTACCGTCCGGTCGTCCGTCCGTCACAAATGTTTGCTAGCTTGAAAACAAATTCACCGATTAACCTGGACTTTACTTCCCTCCTTTTTTCCACCTAACTGCCCATTCATGCAATACTATGTACGCAGTACAACTGTGCAATAGCACACGGTATTGGACACCGTCCATCCTTCCGTCCGATCGTCGGTCACAAATGTTTGTGAACACGCTAGCTTGTAAACAAATTCGCCGATTAACTGCAAAGTTGTATTTTCACTTTCCTTCTGTTAAGACGACGGACAGGATTGAATTCCGTATAAAAAATGGTCTTATTACATAATTATAAAGTAATCATGCCTGTATGGGTATTGAACACGACAAGTAAAATATATATTCAGCTATTAACTTCAAACTTTGAATATAGCTTCCTACCTTTTAAACAATGCATGCAAATGTCATTTTTGTGTGTGTTGCATAGACATATTTTACTGCCCCTCACTAAGAAAATAGCGTACACTAACGTCATCTATTTCTACAAGCGTCACGCAAGGTAATTAAATGATAGTGAACGACTGAAATTAATTAAAGAAATGTTTGTTATAAATCTCGATGGTCGTATATTCTGTTTTAATTTCAATCACATGGACAAGTGGGTGTATAAAAAATAGGTCATTGTATTGTATGGATCTGTATGGATTCGCCCTGGGCTGTGAATCCTATAGCAAGCTCGCAGCTTCCAACAGATCCAAAACTCGTCCATAAAGGAACATACACTCCCATAACCAACAAATAAATCTGCATTTTTGTGTCCATAGGCCCGATACAAAACTGTTGTTTATAGGTTTGATCAACGTTCGTCTGACCGGTGTAATTCCGAATTAATTCGGAATGAATCCAATCCATATCAGAAGCCGATCTAAAACACGAATTTATTTCGTTTCGGAAGCAGAACTTACAAACTATACGGTCTATTGAAATATGTTGAATTGTTGATAACACGATAACAAATTCATAACTTTTACTCGAACTTTAAACTTTGAGTAAAGCCTCCGCCTATTGACACCACTGATGGCATCGCATTTCCCCAATTTCCGAAACAAATATGATTGCCATTCCATAATATTAAATAATCACGTCTTCATGTGTTGTGAACGCGTTAAGCCGAGGAAGTGGATTACGTTTGACTAAATCGCACCTTACCGTATGGCGATCATTAAATAATGCTTTGTCATTCTCGTCCGTGTCTTGTGAACGCAATATCTTCTACAAGAAACATGTTCAGACATTGCATGGGATTGAATTTCATGAAATACCACAAAACAATTTATATATCCGATGTTACATGAATATGATTCAATGACCATAACAGTGTTATAAACACTGGGTACAAAACCGGAAACTCACGGCCTATTGGATGTTGTCATGCCAACCACATGCACAACCTCTATAACGTACACTCTAAAACACACCGTTGCGTAAATTTACAATCTTCATTTCTGCATGTGTCGTAAACTTGAAAATAAATTAACTGATTTACTTAAAACTTAAAGTACAGTTTCCATAATAATTGTATTGCACCGCGCATCAGGAACCATTATGGCTTCGTTATATATTGTGTAATAACCAATCCTGTATGTATAGTGAACGTTATAATTCCAACGAATCAATCCCTTTTTTAACTGTACGTTATTGCTACTGCGACAATGGCTGGAACTGCATTCCGTGTTCCAACAGAAATCAACATGCCAATATGGCTGCTATAAGAAATTTGACAATGTTCTGATATCTTTGGTGTGATCATGATGTCAACAAATTCATACATTAATTTAAAACTTGGAATTTTTTTCTTCCTTTTGGAAGAAATAATAGATTGACCAAATCTGTCTGTAAATGTAGCTTAAGATTTTGGTATTTTACTGATAATGCAAATATAAATTGTAATGATAATAAGGTGAATAAATAGTTTGACCAGTTCTTCAAATCAGAACAGAAATCAAAAACTATATATAAGTTCTATCTTTGTGAACCCTTGTAGATACATTCATATTTATCTACAGTTGTGCCTTTTGACAAATACGGATTCACCAATATTTGTTGGCCTGTCCGGCGTCTCCGGCGAATGGCTTTTAGCCGTTTCGTGTACTTTATGGGCCTATCGTTTAAAAATTTGACATACTCATTCACCATCGTTTGTAGTTGTGCCTAATACTATTAACGATTATCCTTTTTTTAAATTATTTTTTGTACTTTCGTTTTCGAAGCAGATCCCAAAAACTATTTTAAAAATTGGTAGACACATTCACCATGAATTGTAATGATGCCTTACGATATGATGTATTCAACAATATGTTTCCGTGCGTCCGGACAGACGCCGGACGGCTCCAATCCGTTTCACCATTGGTCTTTTGGGTGCATGGTTATTATGTTTCCAAATCAAATTATGCATTATAAAAATATATGGAAACCATAATATACCGATCGAATTCCATGCTTTTTGCATACTTTTTTTTAGGAAAACGACTTTTGCCTACCATAATTTGAAGTTACCATTTGTTCATAAATAGTCTATACCACACCTCATGAGGGCGTAAATTGGGTTTACTAAAACTCTTGCTTTTGTTTCTTTTAGTGATGTATGGAAGTTGGTTTGAAAACGTCAAAGCCTGGGATAAAGTTATACGCACAAGGAATGACCTTCGTATATTTCCCCTTTCATTTGAAGATCTGAAATTGGTAAGCAATATATGCGAAAACATACTCTGATCTTAGCATTCAGTTATGTCATCAATGTTGAAGTCAAAATGGCAAGTGGGAGGAAGTAGAGGGTGACTTGTCAGAAAAGGTTCAAACTCCGGCATGTATGCATCTTTTTGTGGATTTCTATAGCTGGTTTCTTGACAGGCCAATATGGGCTGTTTATAATGACAGGAACAGACATTTTAAATTCCACTCTGAACCTTGCATTTCCCGCAATCTTCCAATCCTGTCCGGAAAGTCACAAAAGTCAAAACTGTTCGTATTATTATTTTATAGAGTAATGGGAATTTCCTTTATACATGTCTTCCCTTTCACATTTTGCAGGATTTTTCAACTCATGTTAGAAGATTAGCCAAATTTCTCGGTGTGAATCACGACGATGGTTTTTTTGATCAAGTCGAGCAGAAATGTAACTTTCAAAGTTTAAAAGCAGCCAAGGAAAAGTGTTATGACGAGGACGAAAAGAGTTTTTGGCGAGGAGGAAAACCTGCATACATAAGAAAAGGTAGCATAGCCTATATACTTTGATGAATATTAGTAGGCCTGTAATATATATATATATATATATATATAAAAAACCTTCCATTTTAACTCAATAGGTCATTGTTTACAGAACAATCTTCATGTGGAATAGCACATGAGATGTGAAAGTTATAGTTATGAATACTGTACAGATAATCACCCGCTGTCAGTTATTCCCATGTTACTCGTTTTCTGTGTCCTAATAATAAACAGTGTAATACCAGAAGTCTATTAATAGACTTCTGGTTATACCTATAATTATCACACCCGACAAACCCGCTTGTAAAGCACTGATTATGGTGTCAGCATACACTACTGCTATTATCACCCGGTATATCATAAAGAAATGACATCACATTTTTGACAACGTATTATTTGTGACGCCACAAAGTCGTACCAACGTCATGTACATTGTTACATGACACCGCAGGTCGATCCACTATAGTACATTTTCTTAAGCAGTAGATATAAAGGGTTTCAGCCTGAGCCAGAGGTCTTAGTTAGATTTTTTAAGACCTCTGTCGTCATTTTGACAACAAGTCAAAACCCAAGTCGCAGCGGGCGTCGAGGGTTTTAACCAGGAGTCAAAATGACGACACAGAGAGGTCTTTAAAAAACTCAACTATGACCGATGTCGGGGGTTTAAACACCATTCTAACCCAAAGACAGAAAAAGAGCTCTCCCGCGGCCTCAAAAGTGGTTCTTAAATTCCCCTTTGTATGCAGTAAACTATCAACCACCAATCAGAAAAAGGAAGTTGCCCCCCTGACATCGCGTGTTGCCATGACAACGCCATCAGACTCAGCTGAGATGTAAAACAGCGAAAACGCCACAGAAAGAGTCTTCCAAAACAATTCTTATGAATTATAGCGATTGTGAATTTGACATGTTTTAAACTATGTTCGCGACAACTAATTCCCTATTTGTGCTGTGCGTTCGATAAAATTTAAAAAAAAAAAAAAAAAATTGATGTGAAGGCGGCCATGTTTGAATTTTTTTATTATTGGAAATTTGCTACATAAACAATTGCACGCTGGGATGTTGGGAATTTAAAATATCACAACACCACAAGTTTGTTTTCGGAATAATGAATTTATTAATTTAAAGTATAGGCAGTTTTTGTCTTCGAGATGGGTTTTAACTATTGGTATCCTCAAACAGTGCGAGTCTTCGGAGTGAGGGAGTCGGAACTGCGATAAACAAAGCGTTGTCTCATTAAGACAACACAAAAATATTTGTTCTTATGCAGTTAATCTTGGATCGGTGAGATGTTCTCTTACTAATAGCACTGTGATTGTGGATGGGTCTTTCACAACAATTAAATCCCATTTTGGGGATACTTTGGGGAGGGCTCCCCATTTACTCCCGCGCTGGATTTACTTAAGAGTTAGGTTTCTTGGGTGACTACGGGTCCCTCATCACCACCTCAAACATTTTGGATCTCTCATAACAATAAGATTTCGCTTGTGCTCCCAGTCTAATCTGACGTGGTTGGTGACTGGAAGCCTCTCGGATCTCGGGCCAAGGTTTTAACTGACCTGAGAGCACTTAAGTCAATGTAGCACCAAGTTTACGAGACTCGACACATCTGACCAGTTGAGATGAGTACTACAGAGCGACTTTCGTTTAATAACCTATATTAGAATGTCAGGGATTTGTGAAACAGAGAATTGCTATGAAAAGACATTTTAAATGTATACATGTAAGCTTAACAAAGTAAAATATTGAGAATAGTGACCACAATTCATCCAAAACTTCTCAGTTTATTTGTGATTTTTCCCAGAACGGGTTATATATTGTCTGATTAATTTACGGCCTCTTTACGTCCCAACAGGTATGGTTGGAGATTGGGTGAACACATTTACAGTCGCTCAGAATGAAGTTTGGGACCAGAAAATAGCCGAGGAATTGAAAGATGTCCAATTAGAGTTGAAATACAGTATTTAATATTGTGTGTATGTGTGTACAGTATCGATAAAAATTATGTACCGTTACCTTATAGACAGCATACGGTTTGGCCATAAGTAATTCATCTGGATATCAAAAAATAAGTTTGCCAGTTGTACAAAATCATGTCATCCGGATGTAGATCACTAAGCATGCGATTGTGCTCGAAAAACTTGTCTTGGTAATCAAAAAACAGTTGTGCCATTCCTGTGTTTCCAGTTGTCCGCCTGGTTGTCCAAGACCAATTCAGCGGCTTGTGTAAAACCATCCTGGTTCGTCTGTTTCGGATGAGCCGTGATTTGTTAATAACCAGAATAGTAAAAAAAAAAAATTAAAAAATTAAAAAAAAAAAAACACTGTCGTGCATTGGGATTAGAAGAGAGTTTGTACATCCTGAACAAATTTGAAAATAGAGAAAAATAAAACACTTCAAGGGACCGAAATAACAAGAACACATCCTATAATGTAATTAATTACGCTTAATTGCCCACTTGACATTCCACTCTGTGTGGGGCTAGGTTCTACTTTTTGCAGACAAGAGATCAATATTAGACATAGGACAGTTATGATGACGCCAATCAAACTCGATGGTTTTTTTAAATTATTATTTAGGGATTTACTATATGTGTCCAGTCATATAAGTAAAGTGAACTTTGCCAGTGCGGTGAGTTTGTTGTGGAGCAGTGAACATGGCTATGTAAAATTTCACAGACATAATCCTTTTGTTTCTTGATGATATATTTAAAAAAAAAAGAATGCATATTTTTCAATTTCACTCTGATTCACCTGCATATAGATATTATAGTTGGTATTATATACTAGAAGTGCTTAAACAATATGGAGAGTTGGAATTAATTTTTGTTGATAAACGATGTGCTAAGTCTCCCTTATTTATGTGAAAAGTTCCGATTAAATTAATTCATTACTTTGGGTTCTTAAATGTAAACTATACTAGTGTCTTCCACGAAGGATCAACTCGGCTGAAATATAATCGATAACGAAAGTGAAAGAATATGATTAAATCAGTGATGCTTATATGGCCATATTGTTATCGATGCCTGGTGCAGACTTTCATGCTTCATTTTGTTATATTGATACAAACCTACAAATGTAAATGCCATGTTCTAAATATTATATTCAGCTGATACACTAGTAATGATAAACGATAACGAAATTTAGGCCCTAGTCTGTTTTATAAATATTCAATAAACGCAGGCTGTGGGTATGTGTTATTTGCTTATTTTCCGTGGTATCCAGTGCTTTCAGGCACTGCCAAGTGTCAATAACAATGTTAAACGCCGTGCTATCCATTCACTTGACTTGTTTACACGGGAGTTGTTTCTACGTTTATATAAAAATGTGCATGAGTTTTATACATATGTCAGTGTATGTCAGAATTGATCCTGGAGAATTTGGTTAAGTTAGAGGTAAGTGTATATATGACTGAAGTTTGTATTTGAATAAAATAAAGAAGATAACCAATTTGTTCCATTTAATGTTTCCAAGCGTTGCTTTATGTCTATATAGACCATTTATGTGAAAAGTGTGGATATGTTATATAAGGTACATGGAGGTGAGCTCGTAGGATAAAAACTAAAGACAAACTATACATACTCATATTAAAAAAAAATTTGTGCACAAACAGGATTGTACTCACACAAAAATCTACTCATTATACCCGTTGCTGATCCTAAGTACTATAAGAACAGTGCATTATTATGTAGACGCACTATACTAACGGTCAAACTTTCCTCTAGGTCAGACAACGTATAACCCTCATTCTCCATTGAAGACCTTTTCAATGGTTGTTTATATTGATTTTTACTACCAGTTCGCAGGTTTATTTATTTTTAACCAATGCCAAATACCTGAATTGCTGCATATTTATCACATATTTTCTATAAAATATACAGGTCGATTTGTTACCCATAACAATTTGACATAAAAGGAAAGACCACTGTTTTTCGACCTAAACTTATTATTTTTACTGCATATTTTCAAAAAGAAACATCTATTACACTTGCATTCGAGTGAGCATAGCGGTTACTTAGGTAATTGAACAGACAAGTTTGACGTCATTGTTCGACAACACGGTCGGTCACCAGCGTGTCCGTTTGCTTATGGATGCAGTAGAAGGCATCTGTAACACCATGGCGTATATGCAAGCTTGGTCATCCAAACGCAATGTTACTCTGTCGTTTACATATCAAAATGGCACTTACGTTTAACATGTTTTCAGTTGACATGCCTTTTTGAAAAATCAGGTTTTTAGTAGAAGGTTGATATGTACAAGCGGTTGGTTGTTGTTGTTGTTTCGCTTAGGGACGGAATCTTCACTTTCACTTTTATGCAATAGGGAGACAGCCAGGACTAAATTTGTTAAGACAGCCAGGACTAAAAAGGAGCAATGGCGTCAGTTCCGCTTTTTGTAGCCCACAGTCATTCTGACTGTGGGCTATTCTTATCACTCTCCGTGGTCCGTCCGTCCGTCTGTCCGTCTGTCCGTCCGTCCGTCCGTCCCATAACAATTCTTGTTATCACTATATCTCAGCAACTGCTGCTCCAATCA
>JARFOD010012690.1:0-11321 GCA_031763545.1 Mopalia muscosa
GGGGTGATTTTTTAAGAGGTTTCTTTTCGGTTTTCCACTGTAATAAGGAAAGCAACAGTGTGAAGTGGACAGTCCGTCATCATACAAGTGAATTAGCCTAAATAACTATGTGAAATCCCATGAAACACAACAGATAATCAAAATATAAACTTGATTTGTCAACAAATAATTCTCCTAAAATTATACAGTATTTCACATCAAAATCACAAATCAAAAAATATTTGTCAATTAATCACGAATCAAAAAATATTTGTCAATTAAAAAAAAATGGGTTAAAAAGGCTAAATCGGCATTTATTCATGGCAGCAAACAAACATTGGTACATTGGTTTTGTTTTGGTTTATAAACATTTTTTGTCCACTTGTTAAGATGTTATTACTTCATGTATAAATGTATGATGTATATAGATATTTAAATTGATATGTGTATAAATTTATGGCATGTAAAGATATTTTGATATTTAATCGCTCTGTTATTCTTGTATAGTTCGGGATCCTATGCAGTACATATCTTTCTTTGGATTGCGAACGTACAGTGAATTGATGGGAGAACTGGTGAGTTAAATTCTTTTTCTGAGGATAGCTTGTTAGAGTGTACCACTGCTGTCTTTTCTTAGCACTGGAGGAAGATTAACTTTCCAAGATTATCAAAACACCACATGTGTGATGGATGTGTTGGCATCAATTATGGTTGAAAAACACTGTTGTCAGTTGAGTGAAATACCCTTAAGAATGGCATAAAACACATATCAATTGAATACAAATAGTGAATAAAACAAGTGTACTGTGTTAAATAGTCACGGTGAGCATGCAAAATGACTTTGTATAATACTGTGTATAATTCATCCCTTAAACATCTGAGGACCTCTGGGAGACCAGTTTTATTAACTGATAGTGTTGTAGTCTATACTCTATACCCTCAATAAAGACAATTTTATATATAAATATATATGCTGAGGCCATCATTTTTGTCAACAGTATCTAAAAAAGATTAATAACTAATTTCTGCCCATGTTGCAGTTTGTTAAATAAATAATAACAAGTTTGGCTACCAAGCCTACCATACAGCTTTTCAGTGCCGATTGCATTCTTTTAACATATTTATATTTCATTGTGAAAAAAGTTCTCAAGATAGCTTGAAGCATGTTAAGGGTGTTAAATGTGAGGGGTTTAAGTAAGCCGTCAATTAACCATTTAGATCTATGTGGATTTAAATAGTATTTTAAATTGCATACAAATTTTATGCTTGTCAGCATATAATAATTCTTTAAAAACGTTAATGAAACACCTATTTATATTTCGGCCTTACACCTTTGAGCTTCACAATTCTTACATGTATCTAGTACAGGCCCGTGGCAGGGTTTAGTGGTAGCAAGTGCACTTCCTAAACTGAACCTGCTTCGATTTACCATTCACGGGATCAAGTTTGCCTGTCGACCATCAGGTATATGACCGAGTAACATGTTGTGGCTCTGCAATTGCGGGGGTGGTTTTTTATGAGCTTTCTCGTGAGTTTTCCAACTTAGTGGACCAGTGTGAAGTGGACAATCCGTCCTCATATAAGTATACCCTTGAGTGACGTTAAACACCAATCAAACAAACAAGCTTATCTAACTTTGAGGATTGTGAGCTTTATTCAAGCACAGGGTTAACTTGCAAAATTATCCTAATTATAATCTGCTCAAACTAATAAACTCTTATCCCAAAATACAGAAATACTGTTTATATTTCACAATAGTTCTAAAAGACCCCCCAAATCCTCTTTTTTTTCCAGGTAACAGAGCTGATTTACGTTCACTGTAAGTTGATGATAGTGGATGACTGTCAGGTGATCATAGGATCAGCCAACGTAAATGATCGTAGTATGTTAGGTAACCGGGACAGCGAGATGGCTATCCTGGTGGAGGACACTCATACCTTTGATGTGAACTTCGGGGGAAAACCACACCAGGCTGGGTACTTTGGATCATCACTTAGACGAACGCTCTTCAGGTAATTTCCAAATCATTTAAGCAAAAATTTCTGAATTAATTATAAGCATGTTAGACTTAGCACATATGACTGTCTAATGAAATACCTTAGATACATGTTTATAATTTTGTATATTGGTCAAATGACCTTTCTAGTGACTTTGTGTGGATAAAAATGTGTAAAATGCGCCATTATCATGCATATAATGTCGAGAGATTCGACATCCAAAGAGTACATTTTCTCCCTTGCCATTTGAAATTTTTTTTGTACACAATCTGTTAATGCATACCTTATAACTTCCATAAGTTGGGGCAATCTAATTTTGGGACAGGCCACAGAAATAACATGTAAGGCCTCCTGTGGTAAAGCCTATTTCTCTGTCCTACATGTAACTGCTAGATGTTATAGGGTATTTGTTTTTGTGTCTTTCATAGTCCTGTCTTGTTTTGGTTTGTATACAGTGGTAAGGGTGGTTTCTATCACCCGATGTGCTGACACCTCGTCATACACGTATAAGCAAAATAACCATTAGCATTAAGCCCCAATCAAACCAACTTAATCACGACATGGTATATATGTATTTGTTTTATTTCAGAGAACACCTGGGCATTGCTCATGATGATAACCAGGTTGATGTGTCAGACCCTGTGGGCGACCAGTTCTTCAAAGAGGTCTGGATTAAACAAGCCAGTGTCAACACTTTTGTCTTTGAAAAGGTAGCTTAAACATCTAGAACTACATGGGTGTGCAATAAAAACACAATGAGAAATAAGAGTATAACAAAATCAGTATGTTGAAAATCATTTGATATAAATTTTATTTAAAGTTTGGTCCAACGGCTGTGGTTTAGTGGTAGCATGTGCGCTTCCTAATCTTGCTTCGATGTACCATTCGGGTCTGGATTCTATTACAAAGATATGATGACTGAGATGGACTGAGATGGATTTTCAACTTCAGTTGTCATGTCTTAGTAATTTACCCAGCTTCTAAATGCCACTCAAACAAGATATTCTGAATTCTATGTATTGCCCGGGCCAGTGACCATGGTTTCAAGCTAGTGGTCAACAAGTGCACTTACTTATCCAACTGTAATGTACCTATCGAGTCTCTTTCGACCATCAGGTATATGAGCAAGTCACATGTTGTGGCTCTGGCTCTGGTGGTTTTTATGAGGTTTCTTCTTGGTTTTCCACCATATTGAAGCAAGGTACAATGTAGAGTGGACAATCCATCGTCATATAAATGGCATAACCTTGAGTACAACGTAAAACCCCAATCAAACAAACAAACAAACAAATATTTGAATTTATTCCCTTTTTGTAATACCCCATATAAATACATGTAACTTTTTATGTCTCCTTTACAGGTGTTCAACTGCGTACCAACAGACTCTGTGGGGAAGTTTGTAGAGCTTCATCAGTATATCAAACAAGTTCCCATGGCTAAATCAGATCCTGTGCAGTCTCGTGAACAGTTGAAGAAAGTCCGCGGCCACCTGGTGCTCATGCCTGCCTCGTTCTTATGCAGAGAAGATCTGACGCCCCAAGCTGGCACTAAAGAGGCCTTATTACCTGTGTCTTTGTGGACCTAATTAAAATCTCATTGTATTAGTCATTTACAGGTATTTTTCGGCCTCAAGGTGTAAATATCTGCAAAGGGTGTAAATGTTCCTGTTTGTTTTGAGAAGCTTTGTGAAGCCTGACATTTTACCCAGGTTCATGTCAACATGTTTTGGTTACCAACGAACATGTCATGTGTGACGTTTTATCATGTTCATACCAAAATAATGATGACATCTAACATCACAAGGTTTTGTTTTACTCCAACAAATGTGAGATGGCAACAGTGTAGAGTTAGCTGTAAAACGACTTGACTTATGACAAGATATGGTCAAAGGCACTTTTTAACATCGTGAAATGTATAATATTTTTCTATTATGGAATGCCAGTAGTGTCTGGGGAAATGTTTCTGTTGTAAGTTGTAGTTGTATAACTGACTTATAAATGGTGAAACCGACAACCTGCCCAGTGAAATATTGGTATGCAGGGTTCCATGAGTCTGAACTATCAGAACTCCTTGGCTATCATGGTATGCTACAAAATGACATTGTTGCCATTATACAATTTTTAGTATCGCCTATATTAGGTACCTATCTGGGTCCAGTTGCTCCAAGGGCTATTTGTCGCTAACATTAGTTTAAATTGCTGATAGAGGATAAGCAATAGACCTTCAGCTTGGTGTGCATGATCGATTTAGTATTTTTAGTAGCGCTTTGAGCAGCCAGGATCAGATGAATAAAGAAACGTGACCAGGGGTTTTTGTTACGAAAGGTTTGAATGCTTAACATTCTTTGAAGTACTTAAAATAATGTAATATAGTGATATAAAAACATTACATTGTGACAGATGTGATTGGTAAAACGATAACCATTGATATTATATGTACAGACAAAACCTGTTGAGAGTCAACATTTTAATGGTTGTGTTTTAAATAAGGGGTGAAGGAGCTCAGTAAATTTTGTTAAATAAAAACACAAACTCCTAATCTACTCCACTGTAAGATTTAATACATTAGCTTTCGGCCTACACACTGAAGTTCTTCGTTTTTATTCATTTAGTACAACCTACATATGAGTCTTAAACAGTAACAAATCGTTAGCAAATGTTTAGCCATAGAACTGAAAGATCCTTGTATCCAATTGGTAGGGCTGCAGTTTTCTTGTTGCTCTGGTGCTCTTCGAGTTAAGGGTGCAAGAAGCATAGGTGTACAGGTAGTTAATAAACCAAGACTTTGATAGAAAAGGAATTGAGTCTCCACACTAGTCATGCTGTAATATTTCAGTTACTTAAACGAAATTTTAGTAAGGTATAGTGCTTTGAAGACTGGAAACTTAATCCGCAGCATGCAAGCAAACATCATTCAAGACCATTTTCAACATTAATTTTTAGATAAATGAGCACAGAGCAATCTGAAAAAAATGTAAAATATGTCGCTTGCTGTAAATAGTTAATTTGTATTAATGTGGTTGAAGTTTTTTTTAATTTTGTTTTTATAGTTTTGCATACTTTTATTTGATTTTATTTTGAGTGATTCTTTGTTGCCATTGTTTATATTTATTTCTGTACAGTATAACCATGTTTGTTAACATGGACGCCATACTTTTTTATCTATATTTTTTTTAACCAATGGATTCTGCACAGTATCAGCTACACACCCTATCCCATACCCAAGCTGTAGATGTTCTATCTATGTAAAATTAGACAGGAAAACTCTATCGTTTTAATTGGATTGTTACATGGGTTCCATAATTTAACCAGATGTGTCAAATATTGATGTAATGTACATGTTATTGTGATATAAAAAAGAATGATATTGAATTTAGCTCAAGTCAAGGAACTAATAGCAAAAACCTGACAGCATCAACAGTCTTTCAGAAGTCAAAAGATTAACTGCAAATTTCAATGCATGTATTGACAGAACAAGTTGTTTAACTTTATTGTTAGTATTACTGTATGTATTTTGAATCAAGACAGATGTGAATTTACTCCATTCATAGACCAGCCAATAGACTGCCTTGTAATATGTTCAAAACCTGTTAACAAGGCATTTCATTGGCAGTTGTGTATGTGTCATGTGGAAGGGCCAATTGAATATCTTGTAACAGGATGTGTATTCAAGAACAGTAATTGTGCTTTTGATTGGCTATTGATAAATGATCTGTTTCTAGGGTTTCTCTTCACTTAACAGTGAACAGGGCAATGATGCTAAGAACAACCACATGTACAGTGCCATAGCTTTGTTTCATTATTGATTTTTTAAACAAATTTTCTTTAAACTTATGTCACAATTTTAATGTATTTTGCTGGTCTTATCGTAAGATTATTACTAAAACAGGGGCAGTTATTCTGGGATGTAAAATGCTTGAATTTAGACAATTATAGGGTGGATTTTTGTAATATAAGTCTAAATGTATTTGGAAAATGATCTCCTATTTGAGAAAAAGTTAATTGAAATTTCAATAATGTGGAGAACACTTGTATTTTAACAAGCCTTATGGGGTGGAGAACTAACCTCATATGTTAAGCGGGCCTTTTCAGAAATGGGAGATAACCCTGGCAGATCTACCTAGCAATTTGCTTTAACAGCCTTTTTTGACTTTGTATCTACAATTTGTATCTAACAATAATGTGTCCGTAAGTGACCAGGAATGAGCTGAAAAATGTTCGTACAAGGTATATAAGAGTAGGCCAGTTTGTTTGAAGTGTAGCAATGCTGTCTTTACTTACCACTATAGATATTCTGTAATTAGCAGTTATGACAATTTGTGACTGGGGCGTATGGATAGAGTTCTGAATCTCATCAGAGCTGATTGATAACGGACTTGGTAATTCATGTAAGGTGAACTTTCTCGAGCATTGACTAGTGTTCAATAACTGTTCACAAATAACATTTCACAATTATTCAGTTAATTAATTATTACACCTACTGTTTCGGTGATGAATACATTTTTTTGTTCTTTTAAAAAGTGATAACTTCTTTGAGAGGCATTTAGAAGCAGGGATAGTAACATAACAAGATATTTTATGGATATAAAATAAACCAGAAGTTGTATATCCATTAAATACCTTGTTATGTTTTAAAAAGTGATTAACAGTATTTTGTTTTTTGGGGTTGACGCTACCTAAATTCCAGCTGACTAACCTTCTATTTTTTTTAGAAGGCCAGGTTTCTGAGTGGTCTAAGTGGTCTGCATTTACTGCTGGCAATTCGATGCCAAACTCTGAGGGTCATGGATCGATTTCCAGAAGGGATTTAACATGCAAAATTTCCTGAAAATGTCCTCTAAAAATAACGGAAAAAAAATTTTGGTGATGATTATTGTGAATATTTTTTTAATAGAAGTCAATGCTATGGATATAAAAACAATATTGCATTGAACTTCCATTATAAGTGAGTAACCAAGTCAGTTACTAAATTGACAAACATGATTAGAAAAGTTATCCACAAACTTTGAACACCATATTTGTTAAGCTATGGCTTACAGATTTAATATTCTGCCTGACTTTATTTATATTTTGTTCTCTTCACCTGTAACATCTTACGGTTTTTGGAGTGGAAGTTAACTGTTGGATTTATTAATAATTATATCGTTTGTGCACCTAAAGATGTTAATAGTATTTCTGATAATAATTGCTCAAATAGATGCTATATAGTTTATATATGATCATGTTTTTTTACAGAATGTAGTAAAACTTACACGCATTTACATTTTGTAATTATCCCTTATTGACGTTTTCCTGGCTAATGGCTAGTTATATCATAAACCATAGGTTAAATGTTTGTTTCAACAACAAATGACCAACTTAACAATAAATAAGGTGGCAGCTAAAACACTTTCGACATAATTCGCTTACAATTCAGCCAATTCTTTTATTGTTAGAAACAAATGTTCAATCCAAGCATAAATAGCCTATAGTTATTTTTATTGTGAAGCCTATTTCATTTTTTATCTGTTCTTTGATAGTATTATAAACAAGGCATAAACAAACAATAAATGTATTTTTCTTTACTTTTACAGATTTCATATATCCTTTTTTTAATTTTTATTGAAACATTTCAGTGCAAATACAAGCACTGTTTTCAAGCAAATTCAACTAAGAAGTAAACTGTTCAATATCTTGTTCTTCCTGTTTGGGGACGGTCAGGGGAAAGTTCAATTGTTGTTGTGGTGCTCACAGAACTGAGGGCAAACAATAAACTGAAGGTTGTGCTATGTTTTCATGTTTATTTGTACACTAGTGACTGGTCACCCATTCAGAGTTGTATGCCTTCACAGGAGTTCAATAACTCTAGGTATGGCATTAAATCCCAATCACATAAATACATATTTCCTATGTAATTTTAACTTTGATATCCAAATCTTTATTCTTATTTTTATAATTAAAATAATTTATGGAAGAATTGATACAATTTGTATACATGTGCCTGTACCAGTAAAATAAACTTACAAAGTGCAGCTTGTAATACAAATAATAGAATTTGTTAAAAGAAATCCTGTCATCTTAAATGTAACCATTAAAATCATTCTGAATCCTTCCTGAAGAAATATCAAGCTAACTTCTGTGACCTTATATAAGCCTTCTAGCTTGGCCGTTGTGTACTGGATTTTCAACAATATTGTTGGCATGCCACTCCTTGTTTAAGATTGTGCTCTTGAAAGCTAGAATAACAGTTATTTTTAGGTGGCATTTGAATGCATTCTTTACTGATATGCAAATTTACACTAAAATGTAGTATGCAAAGTCCACCATAAATTTAAATCTTATATTGTCTTCAGCAAGAGGAAAATTTTCAGAAATTACCATTAGCGAAAACACTTTGGGGCAGCAATCTTCTTTGGTTTTTTCACTTTTTAAAATTTTTTTTTTTTAAATATCCCTTTTTTGTATTTTTTTTTTCCATTCAAGGGCAATTTATAAAAATATATATCTGATCTAAATTTGGCCCCCGACTCTTAAAGATTTAATCACATAGCAAACAGCTCCAAGTTTTTTTTCCAACTCTTGTTAATGTATAAGTGGGGGTAATGTTCCCTAGTCCAGCCCTATAGAACAAACTTTGCAAGTACACGCACCTGCTGTTTAAATGTAGCTTATTTTCGTCTGTTGCATTTTATTGACCATTCAGTAACCAAAACTACATGTTTATAATTCTCTCAGGTGGACATTGTAACAAGAAAAATATAGGGGTGCTAATTGGGATAGTTTTAAGATCAGATTGCACACCTATCTGATATTTGTTTGAAATATGTACATGTATTTGCCATTTTTGCAGTGGATTTTGGGATATATTAATATGTGTTTCTTTGATATGTATTTGTGATTTGTATTTATTCAAAGCATATGATACTGATCAAATTTGTTTATACATAAGGCCATTTGTTTATACAGAAGGCCAATTGAAACCAATAAAATTACTCTAAAGTACTTCAAATGTGTTTAGAATGTGGCGTAAAACACTAATCAATCAATCAATCAATCAATCAATCAAATGTGTTTATGCCCTGTGAGGGAGCGGGTGGGCCATGGCCCTGCAGAATATTGCCTCGGCTTCCTCGGTCGATCGTAAAAGGCGAGAAAAGAGGCTGTTTTCTGTTGCCCTGGTTTTTCGCAGAGCTAAAGGGTAAGGGGAAGCAGATTTGTTTGTGAGGTTCTGTATTTGTGTCCGTCATATATGTGAAATACCCTTGAGTACGATGTTAAACACCAATCAAACAAACAATCAAATGTGTTTACAAATAAGGCAAACTGAAATTATAATAATAACATTGTTGATCAGTAATATGGTGCATGTATTGTTCAGTACATTTATAATGCATAGAATATTGTCTGTTAAGAAACAGGTCAGACCTATACAAAAATAAGAAAATTATTAATGATATACAAATAAATGAAATTTGTTTAATAAGAGAAATAGAATTATATTAATATCCAGTAATTCAAAGCGAGAACATCCTTTATACAGGAATCTTAAATTTGAAGAATGTGAGATTCTGTTTCTCTACACATAAAGTTGTCCTCTTGTCCTTGAATTGTTATATCTGATTTCTTGGGAATTTTAACTTTTTTTTTATTTCCATTCTACACATTTTTCCTTTAATTTTGCCAAGCATTTTTTTCGTACTTACAACCATTTGGGGAAATTGAAAATTTTTATTCCAATTTTTGAGATGGGTAGAATTTTTCACACATTGTGGAGTCCCATATTATGATTAACTTACTGCATACTTTCACTTTAAATGGCTTTTTTTAAACATACATGTGCCTGTAGTTTCCAAAACCATTCCAAATTTGATTTTCTCTTGTTTACAAGTTTTTGATGGTGTTTGGGGATGTCAGGATTTTGTTTTTCTAATATGATCATTATATGGTTTGGGTTTTGAATTAGTGTAGAAAGTTTGGTGTGATTTGTAATACGTAGTAACGTAAAGCCATATTTTTTAATACTTTGGACACAGTTGTACTGTAAAATGTTTTGACAATTTTTATCCTTATACACATAATATAAATTACATGTATTTGTTTTTGAATGTGTGATACCTTTGAAATAAAGTATATTTTATGTGAAAATTTGTGCAGGTTTCCATTTAATAATTCAGTAGCCTTTGTTTTGATTCATAACTAAGACAGGTTTGATTTAGAACTAAAAAATGCCTTTTAACAAATCTTATGAAATCTACAACTACAATGGTGGAGTGGTTATTGCAGTGTACAGAACTGCAACAAATAAAAATATACTTGGATTAAATTCATAGTTTAATGGTAAGTGTAACCTACTGCTACAATGGATCAGATTTCATGCAGTAGTCCAATAGGACTATTTTCTCCCAGAGCGACAAAGTAAAAGTTTACTCCAAATTCTGTCATCAAAATTGATAGCCATTTTTTTGTCATTTACACAAAAATATCTTGTGCTGATTTTAACTTGAAGCTATGTTTTGAAACTCAAAATTTAACTTTGTGACTCTCAAGCCCAATACCAAATTAAGCTAACCAATATGCTGTATATGTAGTGGACCAAATTCACCACTGCCGACTGTAATGAACAGGAATATAGAAACTGAAAAAGCGTATCTTGTGGTGAGTTTGGTCTGCTATGTCAAATTATTCAGCAGGAATCCTAGAATATGATGTACACCATGGCCTTGACTTGGATGAAAGAAACTGTTCTCAAAACTAAGAAAGGAAAAGGTGATTAACCAGGATTGTGAAGAGATTTTTGATTTTTTGCTTCAAAAGAAGCCTATTGTTGGGTTTCCCGACACTTCAGCTCAATGGGTGATGGAAACCTCCCTTAAAACCAATAGCCACCCCTGGAAAAAAACATCATGTACTATAAGTTTTACTTTTATGTGATAAATTCAACCTTTAAAGGTTTGACATCAATATTGGAGAGGGTTTTATAAAAAAAATTATAATTAAGAAAAAAATTAAATTTGTAAAATTTTTTGTTTATTTTTGTCAAATTTCTCATCAGATGTAGGTTTTCACTGGACCACGGGTCACATGATTCTTCTCGGGTGCCACTGGCAACAAACGAAGACAATTACAAGAACAATAGAAAGACATCCCAAACATATAGACTTCATTATTTTCGAATAACACTTTCTTAGTTACAACATATACCTGTTCAGAAAATTTTGTAGGTTGAAACCTGTCTGGGAATCGAACCCACGACCCTCAGAGTTAGGCACCGAATCGCCAGCAGTAAATGTAGGCTACCTAGACCACTCGGCCACCCGGCCTTCTACAAAAATAGAAGGTTAGTCAGCCGGAGTCTAGATAGCGTACA
>JARFOD010012701.1:0-11320 GCA_031763545.1 Mopalia muscosa
TACTCCTGATGATGGTTTGATAATAAACCGAAATATTGAGTCAATATGAATTTTTCATCTTTCTTTGGAGTAGTCACGTTACTCTATTGTTTGTGTATAGTTACTTATGTGGGTGCTCTATCGTTTGTCGTTTTTTTTCTGGCATTTTACTTTATTCATCTGCACGACGGAAACTGGATATAGAATTGTACAAACACAGGATTCACTCAACCATGGAACCGTTGATTAAGTTTTACTCTCTTTCAATAGATACCCATTTCAGAGGTTAAAATAATGCCTTAGTTTGATTGGGATCTAAGGCCGTACGTAAGGTCATTTTACTCACCGGCGGCCTGTCAGTTCAATGTGTGAAGAAAACCACCCCCAACATCACTACCAACAAACAAACACATCACAGGAAAAATACAGGACACTCTTCTTTAGCTCGGCAAAAGGAATAAGCACGCTAGGTTAACTATTATTTATATTTATTTATTTATTTATTAGATCTTCTTCCAGATGGTTAAGGGTGATATTCAAATGCCCACAATGGGTTGATCTGGTATTGTACCGGTGGGTGTCACTTATTCTGCAATATTTATTACGGAGGTATGGTGGTCAATCTCCCTTTAAGCTTTTGTGGACAAATTGATACAGATGGAATGTTTCTCGTACATGCAGATAGCGTTTTCCATTTCAGTCTCTAAAACATGTCGTCAACGTGGGCTCGTCTGCTCTCAAATAAAATTACCCAGGGGCTTCTCTGTTTTGTAGCTTTTGAAGCCTAAAAGAAAGAGTTTTACCACAGTTGGACCAAATAATATCACAGTAGTCAAAGTGTGGTAAGACAAGTGTATTATAAACATTGAGTAGAGTCTCGTGGTCGAGATAGACAGGAACACGTGAGAGGACAGCGATACGTTGAGACAATTTACAACACATTTAAGTGATATGAGCCTGCCACGATCCGCACAAAACACCTAGCATGTTATATGCTGTCTTTAATAATATATATTGTTGATTGCTGGGTTTTAAGTCCAACACAAATCAAATAAAGTCTTTTTTAACAAATCAGTCAACTGCCGCTATAAACAAACATGTGGTGTCGATTTTTGTCAATTTGCGATGGGGGTGAAAACCCGGTTCACCTTAGCATGCAATTTTATCTGGCAGATTTCGCATATATCTTGTTAGCTACATTTTTAACAATGTTCTATACACCATATTAATGATCATAACACAAGACTTTATGAATTACAGCTTCTAGCTTATTACGGGTGCAACGTTTCAATGTTTCTACGTTTCTAGTAAACTAGAAGTTGCAATCCATAAAGCCTTGTGTTGTGTTTAGTTCACCAGTTTCTAAATGCCTCTTAAATAAACCAAATTAATGGTCATTACCTTTTCGCGAGATGTCTTTATGTTTTTCAAGCAATAAATGATTGGTTCCCAGAACATCCCCAATAATATGAGCCACAGATAATAAAGTTAAATGTCACCGTCAGCAGTTTGACAAAACTTCACCGATGTTTTGAGTTTGGATTTCCGTTATTGAGACAGAAATATATATATATCCACAGATTTGATAAGTATGTGATAATGTGAGTGATCTAAACTAAAAAAATGACAAACAATACAAATGTTATGTATTGATAGACTCTGGATGATGTGCTAAAATTGTTAAAACACTTCAATCTGTCTTTACCCAAATACAATTTATACTTGCGACTTAATTTTGTGGGGGAAAAAAAAGGTTTCCAATATCGAAGTTTTAATTCAAGAATTTACGCCATAAATGGCCCACAGAAAATAATTAAAAATATCACGTTTAGCCGAGTTGTTTAGCCGAGTTGTTCTAAGTTGGAGTTTCCGGTAATGGCAGACCGACATAACTGTCTTTGTTATCGATTGGTGTTTAACGTCGTACTCAAGGGTTATCGAGGATTTTATAAGAATATACGTGGTGTAAACACCACAAGAAAGAATATCGAATATAAAATATAAACTAAAAATTGTGGATGATGTGTTAACATTGTTTAAATTCTTCAATCTTTCTTCTTCCAACTATAATTTATTCCCAAGATACTTAAACCTATTGTTATTACCTTATTATGGCCGAATTTTGTGAAGAAAAAAAAAATCTACGCTACTGGTCGATTTCATTTTTCATTTTCTACACTACTGGTTGATATCGTTCTGCACTACTGGTTAAGCAAATTTCTACACTATAGGTTAATTTTGTCTACACTACTGGTCAATTCTACACTACTGGTTGATTTTTCTACACTACTGTTCGATTTCTACACTACTGGGAAATTCTACATTACTGGCTCTAATAGGCCTCCTAAATATGGGGAATAACTGTCATTATTTCATGCAGTGCTTTCATGTATTTCATGTAGGGCTTTGCGATATTTGCAAGTTCATGGTAAAATATGCCTAGCAGGAACACGCGAGGAATTTTTTGTTTAATAGTATAATTTAGCATACCGAGTCATTAGGGTTTGACTGAAAAATATATCATCCAACTGAATGATATTAGACCGTCAGCACATCAACAACCCTTGGCCTATTTTATAGAGTGGGGGTATATAAATGTATATATGTCCTTTTCACTGGCTACAACTTTTGTGTATTTCCGTGTCCGTATTAACTATAAAGATAAGTGTGACGACATGTGCAGTCGGATATTTGGTACACCACTAACGCAAGTTTGCTAATTCATAATAAAGTCAATGAAAGAATAAAATAAAACAAATACGTCAAATGTAGGTAAAGCCTACATGCATGAGTTGAGCAGTTATGCCTAATGGGTGTTGATTCCATTGATGCATTCAACGAGTAATGCGTAAAATAAATTTTAAAAAATATATCATAAAACAAAGACATCAAAGTAAGTTGAGTTTGCGGAAATCCAAACGTTATTAAGGTAAATATCTTGAAGGTAACTATACATTGTACCTTAATATATGTTGAATACGTTGGTATATTAAACGAACTATGCGTTACATTGCTGCGTTAACTCCCATATGTTTTGTTCGTCCGTGGATTGCTTTCACATCAATTTAAATCGTGTTATATTCAATTACGTTCGCAAAATTTACACCTTGAATACATACAATCATGAAATATTTAAGTCACAGATAAAACATGTTTATGTGGTTCCGTCTTTGGGCGGTTATATGTAGTCGGAAACCCATGCAGGTGTCTGCTTAAGAACTTAATGTATGATAACATGGCTGTTCACACGTTTTTGTTTGTTTGTTTGATTGGCGTTTAACGTCGTACCCAAAGGTATTTTACTTATATGACCACGTATTGTCTACTTCACACTGTACCCAGACTTATTGCGGTGGAAAACTAGGAGGAAATATCAGACAGTGGAATAGTTTAACATTCCCCAACAAGATTGTAAGACTTTCCCAAGAGAATCAATTTAAATTTGAATGCAATTCAGAATGATAGTATTTCTCCCAACGTTTCAATTTGGTATATTAAAAGGATGCAAGTAAGTCTGTATATGACTAAGACATGTACATTAGGGTATCCGTAAATGTAGTGAAATAACTAATTATAATAATTTCAGGAATTGCGAATAATTCAACAAAGAATAGCTTATACTTAATAGTTGTTGCCATACTTTTGACATCAGGCTCACTCTCAGTTTAAGACGATTTACAACATTCAACTGAAGTCCCAATCAGCAGAATTCTCTCTCCAGTCCTAAAACTCCTTCTTTCAATATCTAGGATTATAAAACCCAGTCGCACAGGATTCAGTTATGGTAATTTTCTTTGCAAAAATCTAACATTGAGAATAATTATGGAATATATCTGGGTTAGAACATAACCAAAATAATTCTGATGTGTTTGTTTGGTGTTTAACACAGTACTTGAGATTATTACGCTGATATGATTGCCTACAGGCTGTGTGGTTAAAATATACCACCGTCGACACCAATATCAACAAACACAAATGATAGAACTACCACAAACCAAAATAAAAAAAAAAACTCGCAAAACGGGTGGGCTCCTTGTTGCCGCTTAGTTCCGTGAGCACTGTGACAACATGAAAAAACTGTTAGGCCAGCCAATATGTCTAACAACCCTGGGATTGTTTATTATCGACAGTCAAGCAATCTATACCGTAAGTCATACAATATTTATTGGTATCTGGTGATGGCAGCTTGGGTACTCTCACTGATCCCCACTTTTGTTTACGGACTGAATTAGTTAATTGCCACAACAATTCTGATTCTTATTTAACCAAGACAACAGGGAAGTAAATGAACAATGAATATTACTCCAATGTTGCAGTTATCTGCATAAACTATTAATGCTATACTCTATCGTCACTTTATATTAATTAGTAAACATTGGCAAATGTGATTCATTGTACTGTGTGTGTAGTACTCTGCATAAGTTAGCATATAAATGTTTCAACAATACAAGAGTCTCCCATGCCAGAAAAATAATACATGCAATAGCACTTATATAACAACAGTTATATAATTACACTAATAAACATTTGTACCTCTATCCCATGATCAGTAACATTAACGTCAGGGAATAACAGTTCACAAGTGTACTCCGGTGTCGACAACAGGACAGCCGCAGTGACGGCTCAACTGGATGAGGCGTACGCCACATTACATAGTTGGAGAATGTCCATTCGGGGAATTAACGAGAACAATAATTGTCAAGGATGCTCATCCAACACAGTAGAGTTATTTAAATCAAGTATAATGATATCCACGATGTATTTGCATAAGGAAACTTATACATTATTACGTTCAGACCTATTTAAAGATCGACAAGAGTAAACAACAATATTACACAATGTACGAGTCCTGAAATTCTAAGAATCCACGTAGATTTTGCAGGCCACAGAAATTTGGGTTATGACTATTGGTTATTTAATTGTATCGAAAACTGTCCGCTTCCATCCACTTCAGCTCATCTTGGTTCTTAGACCTCAATGAAAATCGCGATCACGTGTCGCGCGAGAATTACAAATAACATTTAACCTCAGACCTTTTATATATAGAACCAAGATTAAACGTTATGTTTTAGCATTTTAACCTCGTAAAAATCACCCAGCGATTGATGGAGCCACATCATATATATGATGTGTCGTCATATGGAATCGAACCAGTTACGGTAGATCAAAGTAGGATTAGTAGGCAGACCAGCTAACCATCAAGCCATGACCACATACCAAATGTCAGTTAAGGAGTCTGTTTGGAAATACTGATTAAGGCCGCCTTTCCGTTGGTCGTATTAATGAGTCTATTGAAGTTGTATTTCTAAAGTGGAAGGGCGATAACTGGGCGCGGAACAGAAATATAATTTCCTTCGCACTTCTCCGCATGTGACACGTGGTCGTGATTATCGTGTCCATCTACTAATCCTACTTCAACATACCCGTAGATGGTTGTAGTCCTTCTCGAAATCATTTGGAAATCATACTAGACATTTCAACCTTTCTGTGTACTGTCTGTGCTACTTAGAATTACACAGCCAGCTGCCGTGGTTAAGTGGTTAAAGTGTCGAACTACTAATCCTACTTCCATATACCGCTCTCGGGTTCGACTCCGTATGTGGCCAACAGATAAATGAGTGGTTTACTTGATGTTCTTTCAGCAAGTGCATTGTGGTTTTAATGAACTTTACACCGTAGTTGTAAGAAACGGATGAAATGGTTAATGTGAAATCATATATGATAAATATCATTGAGTACGACGTAAAACATCCCTAATAAACAAGGTATGACATACGTTGTCGTTTTGGTATCTTATATACTGCTGTTCAAGCCTTCTTATATGTAGTTGAGAGCCATAACTTTGGACGGGGAATAACATCGTAAAAAAAGTATTGCAGGGAACATTAGGACAGAACTTTGTATATGACATTATTTTGTGAAGATGGAACATTGACTTTTACAATAATCATTTATTATTTCAAAAGCTGTTTTGCAAAGTAAGCACAATGCAAATTAAGTAAGAATTTTAATAAAAACTTATTTGAAAGATCATCTGCTTATGAAATGTCCATTTGAGAATGGACATGCAACACAGTAGTCATTGTTACACCCCTGCCACTCTTGCCTTTGTTTTCCCGGGAGTCTACACTTCTGCCGCTCTATTGTTCTCTCCCTGAAGTCTACGTTGCTGCCGCTTTCCATTCTTGTATTTGTTCTAGCCTCCGTGTGCCTACACTCCTGCCGGTGTTAAGCGTGGTCTTTGTTCTAGCATCCGCGGGTTACACTTATGTTGGGTTTAAAGCGTTGTTTTTGTTCTAGCAGCCCAAAGTCTACACCGTTGCCGGATTAGGTTTTCTCTTGATCTGTTTGGCCATTTTTTTTCTGTTCTTTATTATCTCGTACAGAGCATCTTTTACGTTTGTATATCGTTTGGCGGGTCAATTTTCAACTGTAGACGTGTTTCCAAACGACATTGTATTAGATCGCGTTCGGTTTAGGTTAATTCTACCGCGCTACATGCAGTCAATTATAAAAGCGCGTGTGTATGAATAGAGCCTTGAATAAAAGACACGCGACGGTGAATCCGTGATAAAGTTAAGTTTCAGTAGGGTTAGTAAATGTTTATTTAAAAATAAACAATGACTCGCGAGTAAAGGAATTAATACGGCTGGCTGACAATAACATATCGAGCTCGGGGCAGCTGGAGTGTATGTTGACGAAAAAACACATCGCCAAGACGGGGAAATGTTAGGAAGAGCTTTGTTCGCGTTGGACGAGTAAAAAACTTCGATGATATTAACCGAACGTCTGTTATAAAACTTCTGTTTTCTATTACCACGTATTAACCCTCCTGTACTTAAACAATAAACTTATTGTTCATTTCTTTAGACTTCTATCCGAAAGTAAGACAGCTACCAGCTACTCTGTGAGTGGCATAGACATGAAGCTGACAGGACAAGGGATAATATCATAGTCACTTCTAGATGGTGTTAAGCAGAAACGCGCTAAACTTCTGTTGCTATATACCTTCTGAAGTTGATGTAGGGTACACCACAGAAATTTGTAACAACCAAAATCTCATTTTCAATGTATCTCTGTCATTTCCAGCTGTTTCTTTGTGGTTCCCAAGGCAATACCTATTATGATTTTCAAGGAATGACCCCGTCAATCGCGGGGGTTGATTTTAATTTGACTTTCTCTAGGTTATTGAAGTTTTTTTAAACTTAAACACAATATTGTATAAACTAGGACAAAACTGAATGACCGTTCATATAATGTACTATATGTGATGTAAAAAATAGTTTGGTTTACATTAGTGTCATAAAAGAAGTAGAAATTTGAAAATGAGATGTTCAAAAATGACAAATTAAAGATGCGTATATACTCATATTGAACATAGGTTTAACATCATTTTTTGGTCTGATCAATACAGCGCTTCTAATAGTTGTGTGGGTTAATCTTTGCTTTTTGTTTAGTTGATCCAGCACTAGTACTTAGCCGTCATTGCGTAGAACTCCCTTGGTGGGAACAGGATATGTCCTTTCATACTGCACAAGAATGTCGAACAGAAGGCACACAATCTGCTGTTATGCTGATAAGACCAAAATACTTTGTGTTCTTTCTTATTGGCAGTCAGGTAGGTCAGATTTGTCAGAAGAGTTACACAGAAAGCCATTTATCTTGAAATAAAATAAGTTTTGGTTACACATCCTGATTAATTGTGTCCGCTGAGATCAGGGCCCGTATGCATAAGCTTACTTAAGTATTTCTTAAAGTTAAGAAATATTAATCCAAATTTCAGACTCTCATTTGGTCATGAAAAAGTCAAATGTGAAATAACTGACTTAAGATTTTATCCATTTCACTGATAATCTCCAATAAGAACCATACAAACTTAAACAAAATGGTTTGTATTTATTTGAAAGGTTTTTTTTTTAAATTCGCAAAGTTTTTCCTAACTTTAAGAAATACTTAAGTAGCTTTATGAATACGGACCCTGAGTAATAGCATAGCTATCTTAAACAGTAAACCCATGTCGTTATACACTGGAGATATTAACGAACATTAAAAACACCCTTAACAACAATAGGTATTCTTGTCGACCGGTGTAAAAACAATTACACATAAATCACAGGACTAATTTTGGTAATATAAGGGGCTGTATAATTCTTGTGGAAGAGCTGAAGTCTATTCCTAATGTTTGAACCATAAATAGCCGAACACTTTACTTACTGTAATGTACACCATCTTGTCTTTTGTTTCTGCCTATATGTAGGAGAAATAGTTTCACTAAAATTTAAAAAAACTAAAGGGTTGAAAATGGAGTCAAAATAGCCCGTTGCAGGTGTGAATTATCGTATTAACAGTTACGTGTTAAGTAAAGACAGTATAACAACTCTGGGTTACTCTTAACATATTTAATCAAATCTCCATAAGATAACACAAGTTCTGAAAGTAAACAGATGAGATCACATGCCACCACTCTACACTAAACGGCTTTCCAAACAAACCTGATAATCAACTTTCCCCTACGTTATCGCCTTTCAAAGGCAGACTTGTAATGCATGCCAACCACAAACAGGTTACTAAAAGAAATCCGCTCTCACGTTACACAAAAATCCCAAAATGTTATTTTATCAATGACGTATATAACACTTACCCAAGCCAGGAGACCGTGAGACAGTTATACAAGATTCCAAATTCTGTTTTATTTTACGCCTTTTCTTGTCAAATATTTATTTGTGTACTGAACTAATTACTAATCTTATTAAATGTAACATTTTGACAAAATTAATTATTCACTTTTATGGGAGAACAAACGATAATCGAGTCAGTTATCCTTTCTGAAGTCTGTTCTTAAGTTGTGGTTATCGCTATGACATCATTCTTCTTTGGTGGAATATCATGACCTCAATCATTCTTTGCATAAACGTTTCAAGTTTTATTTAGTACGGATTTTATAGTCAGTTTACACCTGATGACGATACAGACATGTGGAATGAAAACAAGAAGTGGTTATCCAGAATTTAATAGTTTGTGTTATACCCCAATTCTAAATGTCGTTCATAGCTTAAGAAACATTGTTTTCAAGTGGAAAAATGTCATAATTCCAACCGATGTTTAGAAACGGACCTTCCCGTGGGCGGCGCCTACAGGAAACTGTGCGAGTTTTTCATTGGTTAAAATGTCACCCAATGGTTATCAGCCATTTTTTTATTAACATAAATCTGGAAAACATTCAATTTAAATAAAAGCATTCACATTGACACAATGAAGCTTAATGTTTACTTGGCTTACGTACCACAATAAAGTCCATAGATTTGTATCACTACCCTCCTTTTAATGTATTCTGGATTGTTGAATATCGCTTTCTCTCCGCAACGGCTTAAATACCCGAGTTCAACACGCTGTAAACTGTGTCGCAGTCGATAGCTGACGGAATCGGAAGACGCTTAATCAAAATTGCAAAGGTGAGTATTCTGTATACCATTTCTTGCCACGGTTATATGCTAAACTAGACCTAACATATTCAAGCTCGTGATTTAAAGAGTAACCATTACATTGCATTCTGGATGGTGTAATCAGCCCGCTTTTTGATCTCACTTTTGTTTTGTTTTTTGATCCTGTTATTTTTTTTATTTTTTTTAAAGGTTTTTAATTAAAAGAAAAAACATAGAAAAAGAAAGTAGAAATGTTTCAGCACTTCTACATGTGACCATTTGCATTTGTAGTCGTGAATGAATTGCCATGCATCATAGATGTACTTTTAAAGCGTATACATATCCAATATAAGTCGCACAAGTACATGGATGTTGCGGAACTAAAACTGTCCACAGTCGACTGTAGCTCTAGTGTACTCTGAACCAAGGGGGAACTTGCAGCGGACTTGTTTTGTGATGTTTTTGTATTGCTTCCCCTGATTGTCCTGACTTGTCGCTGTTTGTTCCCAGTGGTATAAGTGGTGATGGCCTCCACCAATTTGACTGGCACGGCGTCATTATATGAGTGAAATATCCTTAAGTATACGGCGTTAAACCAAAATACTCCTCTCCTACAGACCTTTCACTATCCGCAGTGCATCTCCAGCTCTAATACATCTACCACATGGAATTTTCCCTGGCAAAATATTTTCACGAAACTAAGCTACATTTAAAAAAAAATAGCCAAACATTTTGAAAGAGTTGGATTATGTCCTGAGATAAGAACGATTATATGTTGAGTGAATGGATCTCTTAGGAGAAAAAATGTCTAGAGTGAAAGTCATAACTATTTTCATATGTAATTGACACGCTCTATGGTTAATTCCGAAACTAAGCAATCCATCTTCTGGCAAATAGCAGAATTTACTCGGGAGGGTGAGATGTCTTGAGACGGAAAGATGCCTCTCATGGAAACGTCAATATATCTGTCTTTTTATTTATATTTTACAGCCATATTTTATATATCTATACAGCCATAATTCTTTCATCTGTATAATCATGCTAAGTTTTTCCCATCTGATTCTTGGGTTAAGTTTGTCGACATCTCTGTGCAATAATGGCAATAATAATGTTCTAAAGAAAAAGTGTTTAACTATGTTTAATATTAAATTTCAGAAGGATGGACGTGAAGCTCCTAACCGCCTGTGTTGTCGTGTGTGTTGCACTGTTCGCGTCCGTCACGTCAATCGCTCCGATAGATGATGATGTAAGTTACTAGTGGTAGGCCTATCAGGCAGTAGAAAAGGTCAGGATGTCACTCACTGATTTGCCCTTCCAGCGTGATCGAATGAAAGAGGTTATTGATCAGCACTGTATATTCACCAGACCCGTGGCGTAGCCAGGATTTTAGAAGTTGTAGGCACGAAAATATGAAAATTGCACCCCCGCTTTAAAGGACTGCTATCTAAGAGAGTCAAGTATAAAACAATTTTGTTGAATAATACAACTATAGCCAGTAAATGTATTTGATACAACTATAGCCAATAAATGTATTTGATACAACTATATAGCAAGTACCCGGTAATTGTCTTTTATACAACTAAAGTCACTGATTGTTTTCATTTAACTGTATAGCTAATAAATTGTACCATGCCAATATTTTTGGCAACTGCCGAAAGGTCGGAGCACAATCAAAAACTACATGCATCCTACAATGAATGAAGGGAGATTCAGCGGTTTGGCACTCATGCATATCCACAGACTTTGCGATCAACGTTAATGCTGTGCTGGAGAAATTTCAATCAGATGGCAATCGTCGGGTAGTTTTCGCCTTCTCTTATTAGGCCAACGGTATCTTCCAACTGGCTTATTCAATTCAAGTTGTCGTTCCCCATATTCCCTAAGCAAGATGTAAAATGTTACTGGAATGTGTTGGGTGG